>JAKSYS010000412.1:0-55020 GCA_022925895.1 Fragilaria crotonensis
ATGGCGTGGGAATACCGTAAGTCAATCTTCCTGAAATTGTGTCTTTCTTTCCGTCGACAGTGTATTTATCTAACTCACTTGGATCAATCAGTCCTCTTTCCCACAGAACTTGTAGCATGCCTTTAGATTTTCCTTCCCATCCAGATAGGATTTTGTCGACTTCTTTGTGAGTTTCGATTGAATTGTTTCTTGCCAATTCCTGAAGTTCGGCTTTAGTGTACCCGCGTTTTTGTTGGAGCGTCACACCCTTTCGTTGAGCTCTTCAAGAAGGGTCTTCTTTGTTTTTTCAATTGGCTTGCTTCTTTTCCCATTATTCGATCATGACGTTGTAAGTCACGTTGCTCTGGTGTCAAATACCATGGGCCACAGTCGTCAGTATTGAATACCATTGACTGTGTCTCCGATGCCCAGGTTGGTGAGTGTGTGCCCAGATAACCCTCTTGTGACATTATGACTGTGTCTCTCATCTGCTGTTTGATCCTCCAAAGTTCTTTTGCATGTTGATCGCACTGAGTGCACCATCACGTTTGCGAGCGTGTCCAGAATGATCGAACAAAAATACAAAATCGAAGCTTGGATATAGGATTCGTAGGCAATCAACCACATCCTCAAGCTGAAGACTCATGTGGTATGAATTCCAATAACCCTGATTATTGATTCCGATGAACAAGTATTTTACGAAGGGGATTCCACAAAATCGGCTTCCTCGTTGTTCCCAAGATTTCCATCGCAGCTGTTGTATCGAGGTAATTTCCACCGCCGAGCTGCTGTTTGCCTTGCCATATTCACTCTTTGTAACTCATCCTCTGTCATCTGCCTGCCAAAGCCGAATTCGCGTGACACGAACGCAGAAAGCATATACCCATCGCCCTCCGACTTGGGCAGAAGTGGCACTTGTCCTTTGGCCCAACCCATTGTTTGGAGGACAGTAGATACTGCGCGAAGACAGACTCATCTTGACCAATAATCATCAAGGGCCTGACTGATGATGACACTCGTATGCTTGTTTTTGCTTCAACATCTCGCGCTGCCTCTTCTCCCTTTTGATTCTTGATATGCAATTCTTCCAATAGTCAACGTGAAACTCAACCCGAGTCTCATCAGATATAATATCATAGTAATGATGTCCGAAATCTGTGTCTAAGGTCTTGATCGTAGCAGCTTCACTGAGTGGAAGCTGAATCCAACGCCGACAACGTGGCTCAAGCACGGTAAGGTAGTTCTTGCAGAATGCATTTCGATGTGCGACAACATCTTCACGTTCATGGCCATCGACGTAGAAGCTCTTCCTTCTCGTATCATACTTGAATCCGAGTAATCGCATCCAGCGCCATGCTGTTGTGAAGCTCATGTTTTTAAGTCTATGTGCGCGAAGGAATAGCGCAATATCATCCTCATCTTGATCGACATCGACAGGATTGCTAGTAGGATTAATGGCTGTAGTACTTGTACTCAATGTTGACGTTTCTGCAGTATCTTCGTCTACTACCGATTCACGTTTCCACAACGCAGCCAGCCTTGGGATTACAGACGAATGAACGAATTGATAGACTGCTTCAATTGAAAGATGTGACAAGTTCTCGACGCCAAATGCAACAATCTGCTCCTTTGCGCATGGAAACACTTCGAGAACTCGAGGAAGAGGTCGTTTCCCACACTGAACAGACAAGTTTGGGTTTGGGAAGCATTCAAAATTACGGAACACAATGTTCCAATTTGCGATGGTTTTATAGAAGGTTGCTTGCGTCATACCAACAGTGTTCAATACCTTACAAGATTCAGTGCAACAGTCTTGCCACGTCCATTCATTCATTTTTGCAAGAGCCAATCGGTACGCATAACAAAGAAACGTCGCCCTTTGCCTGACAGCGCATATCTCAGCTTTGGTACACACGTTGTCGATATCTCTACCTTGCACAACATTCCTCCAATTATTTTCTTCCTCATGAACGCTTTGAAGCAGTACAATCCTTCTCTGAAGTGCTTCCATTGGAGTTTCAGAATCGAAATCAGTATCATTCCCATCCTCGCAATTCGTTGTCCCATGTTTCTTTGGTGGTTTGAACACTCGGTATGCCTCTGGGCTACATGGCCAGTAACTTGAGCTAGAAGCATCAGCAGCAATCATTACAGCGGCCGCACCAGTATCTCCTATCCTTGCTCGTTTGCTCGGTGATTGCTCAACAATGTCTCCGATCCTTCCTCCCGTTGTAGCCTCCGTGTTGACAGGTGTAGTTATCATTGTGTCGAGGCGGGTCTTGATCTTGTGCTTGGAATGACTAGCACATTTGGCTGCTTCCATTACTTTTTCGTTCCATGCACTGTTAAGTGGACATGGGTACCGTATCTGCCTTGATTTCTCTGTGAAGTAGTAATAGAATGTGTTCTTGTATGTGACTCTGAACACTCCTGTTGTGTTTGATCCATCAAATCGGTGCATCAATTCTCCGAAAGAAGCCGACTTGGACATCCCTGTATTGAACCTTCTTACATCAATGACGCCAAGGGACGCATTGACATCAAATCTCCTAAAGCTTCAGCCCAAGTTGATGCAGGAAGCCAGCAATTTGACAATCTCGGACCATACGTGATGTCTGTTCGAAGTAGCATGACGGCATCAGTCAAAATAGCATATTTACCTTTGTCAACCATTGTATCTATAGATTTATCACCAACAGTAGGTTCACTGAGTTACATAGGAAGGTGACTGCAGGAGGTAAATCTATAGATTAGAATGGAAATGTTGCAAACGACGGCTTGAAAATCTCATTGTGGAAGCCTTGCTTCCAACACGACAAAGTCCCGCCCTCGTGACGTCATATTGGCAGTGAAATCGGTCTAGCGTAGAATTAATACTGGGACGTGCGCCCGGATTTTAGAACAGAAAACCAGCTGTACCAGTTACAGTTGGAGTGGAGAGTGGTAGGAAAAGGGTCCTGGAGCCTGTCTGCCTAACCCTCAATGTATGGAAAACTACGTTACTGGTACATTGTATGATACTATGATACTTATGTTAATATCCTGTGTACTGTACTGGTAGTAGCTTTGTAAAAACTGTACAATTGTACTGGAGTTGTAGACTCCGAGGCATCACAGTCATATGGACTTAGACGACCTATACATACTGTTCCTCTACGTTGCAGGTACTCATATAATACTGGTATGGAGTTATTCATGTATCGATGTGCCGATACTCGTGCTCCGTAATGAGCAAGACAGTATACTGGTACTTGTACCAGTACTCGTCTTACTCTTGGCTGGAGCGTATTGTGATTACCGATAGTACGAAAGTACAGTACCACTTCAATGCAGGCCTTCATGAACTTCATGTAATGCAAAATGCAGACCACCCATTCTCTGCATTGTCTCTCATATATAGAACTATAGATCTGGTACAGAAGCACTGCTGGGTTCTCTATCTGTTCATCGTTAGTAAATCAGGTGGTCTCATGTACCATCATTTAGGACCGAAAGCACCGAAGTGGAACCAACGAATGGCTTCCAATTGGATCTACCTTTCATTCGTTGCACCATTGCAGCAGAAGCATCTCCTTTGAAACTACCACAAATAAGAATTCAAGTAAGTCTGTGTCTTTTCATTGTTTTTATTGCGAATCCGAGACTCTAATGGAACCTCAGGTCACTATCATGTGATTGCATCGGAAGTCTGACCGTGAGCTCTCAGCGCGCTAATCTTTGTACCACTTTTGTCTCTCTTAACACAGTTGGTGCTGACGACGGAATCGATCATTATCGCTGGTGGTATGGTACTGCGGTGCTTTCAAACTCGAACTGGAGTCAAGTTTGTCATTACGTAAGTTATACAATTAATCAGCGACGACTCCACCTTCTGCAATTCAATACATCTTTGCTGACGTCAAGCGTGTATTTTCATCTTGCATACTCTTCGTAATGCTCAATTCTGTCTCTCTTTTTTACTGTCTGCTACTGGATTAGTGCCGAGCCGGGGACACAGAACTTGGACGATGTCCTCAAAGAAATATACGTCCTTTACACTGACTGTGCCCTCAAGGATCTTTCTATGATCTAGAGATGCCAATTCGATGCGAACTGTTCATCAAGCCGTGGATATTTTGATCGAACAGTAGAAAAAACAGGATCGGCAAAACTGAGTAGACCCAATTTTTATAAACCAGTACAACAACGCGAGGTACACGTACAAAATTCAAAGTCGACAAAGCGAATGTCTTAGAATATGAGTGTGGGAAAGTTTTATCATTTCGACTCCCGTGAGTGTATGACCGTGGTAATGAGGTGCTTGTCCGTGCATCATTGTTCTTTTGACTCCTTGACGGTATCAGCCTTGATATCGACGTTAGATGACATGCTTTCAGTGCCATTTCCTTGCCTGCCGAACCATTCGCTGATGGCCCGTGTCAAGCGCTCGTTTCGAACTTCGTCGTAATAATTACCAACACCCAAATAGCCCTCCACAAACCTTGAAAAAATTGCTCGGCTTCTTGGAATGACTGCCGGGGTTCTTGGCCCGCTCCGACGAGCTTCCTGTAATAGAACTTGCCCTGCCGTTCTTGGGCACGTCGGCGAATTTCAGAGTCCATCCTTCCCGTTGTTCTGCACAACGTCTTGCGTCAGTAGGTTGTCGACACATCATCACCATTCGCATTTCGCCCCTTACTAATCCCAGTAGTTCCAGCAAGTGCGGCATTCTTTGCAATTCCCGCTTGTTCTTTCTGGCGGCGCAGATGCCACTCACAACCGATCATGGTGAGAAATGTTCGAATGGGAACCGTAAAGGCAATATAGTAGCTACCCAGAACCGACCTGGTCGTAAAATTGATTCCATTTCAAATCGCAGGGCACCATCGCTGTGGGGATTTGACGCGATTGTCAGGCCAAGATCAAAGCCATCGTTGTCTTCGACCTTGAATGGAGTAAATAGGAAAGAAGGAATAAAGAGGATCAGGTTTTTTAGGGATTGGCCAATTGAATTTCTTGCAGACGGACTCGATACTTGATGAGAAAGTGTGACAATGGTGAGAAACACAACGATGCATCAAAGCAGATTATCAGCACCCGGGCTCCACCTGCACTTACTTTTTCTCCCACGACTGCGGACACTCTACCACCAGGGCCAGCTCGGGCTGTTCTAAACGAATCACATGTCCATCTTTGCGAGTGCCAATCTTGGTCCTCACCTTGAACGCATTTTCAATCAAGGGGGCGTCGGGACTAGTCTTCACAATGGCCCGACCGGTGATAATGAGACGGTCTTCGGAATCAAACTCAACTTGCGTTAATCGCGGAACTTCAATTACAGGTGCCGTACCGCTTGCCATGTTCCAGGACCGTCCATAGAACAAGGCACCGTCCATGATATCTCGTACGGAACCCATGCGCCGCCGCAGGGCACGAGCGACGAGTCGTCGAAGGCCCATATCCACCAAGTGAGATTCCATCACGTCCTCTTTGTTGAACGAACCATGAACAGTATAACAGAAGGGTTCAAGAACGAGAGGGCCACCAGGAGTGATCTTCTTAACGAATGGCACGAATCCAAACAAGAGTTGCCTTAGATCGAGTTTCAGGTCAGTCAAGGTAATAGTACCTGTACCCTATACAACTGGCTCCTTTTCCCGCGAATTGCCATTGGCATACGTGGCGGACGTCGAAGTCAGCGATGACTCCTGGGCGTCATCGGTTTTCGAACTGCTAGCAGGTCCGCGTCCAAATTGAGCCATCGTCCCCATCGGATTGTTTTCCTTTGGCTGATCGTTTTCTTGCTTTCGTTCCATTTGTACTTGCCGCAGGGCTGCCATGTCGTTGACCATGTATTGGTATTCTTCAAAGTCCACAACTCCGTCACCATTTGTGTCATACAACTCCACCAACTCTGAGGCTAGTGCTGTCAATAGCTTCTCATCCGAATCAGACTCTGTAGCAATATCTAGTGCTTTAGCGATTTCATCTCGGTCCAGCGTTCCCGAATTGTCAACGTCTATTCGTTCAAAGGCTTCATTCATAGAACGAACCGATGCCATTTCAAAGTCTTTCGAAACAGCATTCTCTTTTGATTGTTGTTGACTTTGTTGGTTCTGCGCTTTGGACGAGGCTGTCGGTGTTGTCGAAGCTGCTTGTTCCGGCGCGTTCGCCACGTTGTTAATAATCCCAGTCGCAATGGTCGAAGCAATCTCGAAAAATTAATCTCAATCAGATCGATTCGCTTTTCCACACAGAGGCTGTCTTTTGAAATTAACCTGAACGCCAAACCTTGTGATTCTTCGGCAACTGCACTGAGAAGACCAGCGATGGTGCAGGCAAAATAATGGCGGTTGGCATGAAGGACTCGATGTGCCTTTTTGAGCATCGATTCAAATGTCTTTTCGTGTCGAATGCTTCGATATTGACCGGGCATGACGACGTCGCCATGATGACCTCATCGTTGGGGATTGTTGCTGTTCTTTCAAATCGCGTTCGCCGCCTTGAACAAGTAACATTCAACGCCGCCAGACCCATCGCAACCATCGATGGATCTGGCGTTCAGTGCCTCAATGCCATCCATGACGAGCAGACTGGTTGCTCGAGCACAGTATTTGATTGAGATGACGGTGTCAACGACGGCAACCGTTGTTTCGATGTGCGCGTCCGGCGACGGCACAGCACTGCTCCTCTCAGTGTTGTGGAGCACCATGCTGCCTCTGTGCAACGTGTCATGAGACACATCCACACGAGCAGTTCGCTGTAGTTGCCATTGCCCTCTTGGATGACCGTAACTACTGCACTTGCCGATGCTGGCGAAGATCGAGGCTGTTGTTGTTACACACGTCGGTGTCGTATTTGGTCGTCACATATCGCGATGCTGTCAAGTGGCTCCTAGGAATGACTTGGGAATCACCAATTTTATGTTCTTTGCAAAAACTAACTCTCCGCCTCCGAAGCGAACACTGGGAGTTTCCGTAGTAAACTAAAATTGGTCTGGACTTCGAAATCACAAGGGCGACGCACTTCCCTCTGTCATAGACGAGAAAGGAAGGAAACAAACAACCCGAACGATCAAAATACATACTCCCAGAAAGCTTAATGTCTATATATTTCGATCTATTTAGAATCTATATCGAAGATAAGTATGCACTTTTGATTACATTTATCTTCATTTGTCCTTCAGCCCTTGGACGTCATCCGTCTTCGATTTTCACCAATCAGACTGCTCAAAACTCGGCTGTTCGCAAGATCGGCGCTGGCCGGTCCGAATTTTGTTTGACATTCATGGCGGATGTGTAACATACTTGTACGTTGCCCGTATGCTACGCCGTTTGTAATCTGGGTTGGGAAAATCCAAATCGACCCCTCAAATATTTTAAGACAAACCTACAACCGCTTATTACTCAAAGTCTACGAGTCGATGTCATCTGTCAGCAAATGGCTTATGGTACTACCGGTACTGTTGTACAACACCTCGTTCAATGATTTAAGGGAGTACTGTAGTACAGCAGTATACGTACGAGTATATCAGAAATGCGGAATACACCGTAGATTCTATGCAAGTATCAGGTACTCGGAGTAGTCCAGTAGCGCAGTACTCGATTGTGAAACCTACAGTACGTTGATACCGGTAGCCTCCTGTTGATTGTTGTTGTCCTGGTTCCCTGTCAAAAAATGCATTGAATATCTATCAAAAACAACAAGTTTCATTCCCACAGTCACTACAACAGACTGCAATTGCTACATGCAATACAGACAAAGAATGGAAAGTAAATTAGTTAATGAACTACAGAGATATTATATGCAGATTGTCTGCAGTTGAGGTGCATTGCGGCAAATTGCAATTGTGGAGTATTTGTGTGATGAGTTTTCGAAATGTGTGATACCCGTACCTTGAGTACCATTTCTACGTACGCGTGTAGGAGACATACGTAACTCCCGTGGCTTTCAAATTCCGGATTTGGGCGCGGCTCCGTCGACATGCAATCAAAATGGACCCTCGTAGACCCCAGTTACCCCAAGTAAGTCATATTGGATACACATGGGATGAGATTTTAAGTGCACTGAGGGGTTCGTATCGATGACGTCGAAATGAAGCTACATAAATGTGTACATGTATCAATAAGTATATCTTCGATATAGATTCTAAATAGATCGAAATATATAGACATTAAGTTTTCTCCTCCCCCAGAGGATGAGGTGGCAAAGAGCGACACATCTTGCAGTATCCCTCGGATGCGCACTGCGCATCGTGCGCGAGCTTGTCACAATGGGACACAAACTCGCATGTTCAATCCCGCGGGCCCGCGGGTTGCATAGTAAGTCCGCCAATTATGACATGCTGACGTGGTACAATTACTGTATTGGTACAGTTGACAGTAGCGTATGAATGATATGACACAAGCACATACGTGTACTGGGTACCTGGTACGGGGATACTTGTATGACGGCAATACTACTGTACTAACTATCATACCGGTAGTACTACTACGTTGTACCGTATGGCGTATGGTCGTATGGACCATAATTCTCGGACGGGGGAGAGTTATCATTATCCCTGTTCCTAAATTAGATTGCACTGTTGTTGCTGTGCGCATGCAACAAGCAACTGATTGGCAATTGGCAAGCAGTAGTAGTCTAGTAGCACTCAAGTACTTGTACCAGGTACTTGTAACGCATAAATTGCGCATCGGTATCCCTCCAAGTGGATGATTTTCGCTCACCATATCGTACGCCAGGGATGATACCTAAGTAACTTCAAGGAACACTTCACGCATAGCAAAATGCATCTATGTCAGATACTGGACACTGGACCAAGACGACTTGACAAGATATTGAATCGAACAAAACTTCGACCATGAAGATTGTCCTTCCTTCAGCGTTGTTTCTATTCACGTCAGCACCAGCATGGGTTGGAGCATTCGCACCAGTTGGTGTGATTCCAACCAGGACACCACAAACATTTGTTGCAGTTCAGCCTTTAGGTGCTACGACGACTGTAAACGATGCAACTGTTAGTGATTTTGGAACTGCCATGCCGACACCGAATGCGGAGGATCCGTATGCTGCATTTGGACTAGCCAGTCCTGACGAACTGGCATTGGGTGTTGAGATTAATGATCTTTTGAAATGGATTGGAACGTACGTCTTTGTGTCCACTAGTTTGATTGTCGCTGCTCTAGAACTGAAACAGCTGCAGATCGAATGTATTGCTGACAGTCTCTTCTCTCTTCGCTTATAAATTTCTCTTCATAACAACAACACCACATTACAGAAAAGACGATCTTGTACGTCGCGTCCAACAAGATGTGAGCACTCTCACTCCCGCTCAAGTGGATGATGCTGTCAAATTGCTCCTGTTGGATGCGGAAGTGCTGCAGCGCATAATTTTCTATGAACAAAATAAGGAGGAAATTGCGGCATTAGTCGAGGATCAGAGCGGCGATCGTCTCCGAACCGCTGGAACCTATGCCACCTGGTTGTCCGTTGGAGCGAGAATTCCCTACATCAAACGAAGGTTCATCGATCCGAAATTTGAATCGGGAGAATGGGACACCATTCATATCTCAGATTATCTGCCGTTTTTGCCCAAGGGGGATGCGGCCGATGCTGTTGTGGATGCTGTTGTATCTTCGTCATCAGTAGAAGCCGTGGACAGTGTATCATCCACTATTGTAGACAGTGCATCGGAAATTCTTTCGAATGCCATGTAAGCACGTTGCCATAGTGGAAACGAATCAACGAAGGGTTGGTGGAGCTTTGTTGTAGTACTAGTAGATCTCCGAACATGACTCTGAACAACACAAGGGGCGTGCGTTGGATCGTGTCGCGACCCTGATATCTCAGGTGTACTGCAGAAGTAGAGTGAAGTAGCCATGTATTCATCAACATGGCAGAAGCAATCATGTGAGTTCGCCCTCCGTTTACGATTATTACTGGTTACTGGGTACTGTATGGATCCTGGCCCTCTGGATTGTTCGATGCATAGTCCGTCAGTACGACGACCGGCATGGATGAATCTTTCCAGCTGGAATCCGCCGATCATCAATCATCCCATCATCGCAAACGAACGGGAGATGTACATTTGACGAATAAAATCATCCTCCGACTGCAGTGTCACTTCATATCCACAACAAAACTTAGTGTGGTGTTGGATTACAATTTGTAAGAATCGATCGAACGCACAAACATGGCTGCTCGAGCAATGCTGTTGTTGATTGTCACAGCGTCCCTAGGACTGTTAGGTCAGGACCGTTTGGGTTGTTGCGTTTTCGGTTCCGAAATCTCAAATACCACGGACCAACCTCCTGTTCCAACGTTTCCAACTTGTGACAACAACACCAGAAAAAGCACCGTCACGAACTTTGCCAATCCGATTGTCCCGGCAAGATCAGCATCAAAACCAACAACAAAATCGTCCGCTGTCCTTCTTGTTCTCGTCGACAAGCGATGCCAGTCCTACAAACATTGACGACCATCATGCCAAAGGTTGGGGTTCCATGGTGCGATTCATGCGACAGCGGCACATTCGACGATACAGGAGAGGAATAATGGCAAGGGTACGAAAGTGGGCCATCACTGTCTTGGCAGCTGCCATGCTATGGTTCGGGGCCATAGGTTATTCTCCGGCACTTGCCAGTACAACTGCGCCTCCGACCGTGTCAACGTCGTCAACACCAACACATCGGTTGTGGTCGGCATCCCTCGATGACATGGTCGATCGTTATGTAAAGGATCACATGTTTGATGATGATGTGTACGATCCTGTCGAATCCGCGTATCGAGAGACGTATGATGATATCACCTACGGCACTTACCCCAACAAACTCAAGGACATTACAGCTTCGGTCTTGGGCAAGTCCGTTGCGGCAGCTGTTGATTCCAGTGGCAGTAGCGACGGTAGCAATAAGGTGATTGCTGTCTTTTTGCGAGCCTCCCAAGTCTTGACCAAGACGTTTGGTCTGTCGGAAACACTCGCGCAAGTCATTCTGGCTGTCACTGCCTTTGCCGGATCATTCTTTTCCTTTGTCGCAGTATTCGGAGGCATATCGTTTGTTCTCAAACAGAATTTGAAACGAGAATTGAAGAAACGATATGGAGATGATTACAGGTATGTAGTGCTACGTAGGGCGTGCCCTGGCTTTCTATCGTTTTTGTGCTTGTCTTGATTCATGCCGACACATGTGAAATTACACACTGACCCTCTTACGTCCGCAATGCCTACACTTAGTACCGATGCCTCCGACATCAAAGATCCTCCCAAGCCCTCGAACGATGATGGTGATGACGATGATGACGGCGACGATGATGATGACGACGATGATGATGAGTGAACAACAAAACCTAGACCTGCTAGTTTGAATATTAAAGCATTGAAAAGCACGCAATAAACTATACTATACTCAGCTATCAGGCAGTCACTTCACATGTAGAACGACATAAACGCCTGTAACTCCTTTACAACCCCGCCGCCTCCTTGAGCCGTGTCACCATATCATCGACATCTGACTCTGTATTCTTGGTAAAAGACCCCTCTGACATGAACGGACCCGCGATATGTTTCTTTTGCGGCTTGCGATCCAAGTACAGGGCTCCACTTTCCAGTTGCTTTCGATCTACGTGCATCAGCCATGTCATGCCCTCGGCACCCTGCCAGGTGCTCCGCAGGGGTTCTAGGTACTTTTTGTTGTCTCCAAAGGCATCGTCCACGGCATTCGTTCCAGCCCATCCGGGATGAGCAGTGACCCATGCCACGGATGTCTCGTCACGGGCCATGCGTTCGGCCAACAGGACCTGGCCTCGTTTGGCGTACCCGTAAGCGAAGTTACCATTGTACTTGTCCTTCTCTTCGCCAGTGCTTGTGAGTGTTTCCCAGTTCGGAAATTTGGTCACGAGCATGCCTCCGGATGTGACGAAAATGACTCGCGAATTAGGAGTTTCATCATTAGTCTTGCTGGCTTTCAGTTGGGGCAAGAGCAACTGTGACAACAAAAAGGATCCACCCAAAAAGTGCGAAGCAAATGTCGCTTCATTTCCCTCGCTTGTTTCTTGTCGATCGTTCAATAATACACCCGCGTTACAAACGAGACAATCAATGTTGGGTTCTGCATTTTGCAATTCTTGAGCTGCCCTGCGAACTTGTGCCAATTCTCCCACATCGGCCAGTACGACCTTGATCTTGTCGTTGTGTGTGAGTTTGGCAATTTCTTGGCGGGCAGCCTCCCCTCGTTCGGCCGATCGGCACACCATGTAGAGCGTGGCACCCTTGGCTGCCGCATATGTGGCGAGCTCCTTTCCGAGACCCTGGTTGGCACTGGCATGTATGAAATGTTTTACGTAACATTGAGAGTCAGTGAATGAGTACGTAAGGTGGTGGCGCGAGGCAAGTGTTAGCCTTTGATAGTACAACGTACCCAGTAATGACAACGACCTTTCCTTCCATATCGACGCCGTCGGCTCCTGGCTCGCCACGAAGGATGGCAGCGGATGATTGGACTGGTGACGTGTAGGCTTTCACATGTCGTTCATATCCAGTTCTGTGATTTGTAAATTGGAAACCAAGCCGAGAGCGGAGTTAGTACATTGCATATATAGGAACGGACACAGGAGTTGCTGATGAGGTTCGGTTACAACATAATGGGAAGAGTGGTGACATGCCACGCAAACGAATAAAGTTGGAACTTACTTTGTAAAATGCTTCTTTCCGTGGACATACCATTGTGTGATGGAGATTGTGGCGCCCATTTTAGATTGTATTACTTTCAAACAGTTTTGTGGTTGTATTGCAGTGGATAGTGTTGTAATGAATGAGATGATGGTAAGAATCACAAAGAAGCGTCGCAGTCGTTGGAACTGGAACCGCATGGATCAAAATTGCGAAGAGTAGTTTGGTGTGAGTCATCGTGGTGGGTGACATACGTCGTGCGCGTTCGCCCCAAGTCAGTGCCGTATAACTCTTCCAGGGATAATTAGGTGGGACTGACGGATCCTGCACAGAAAATTCAGACTGGAACGCATATTTTAGATGGAAACCATAATGGACATGAAATCGGATACGAAGATTTGCGGCAGGCACATGATGTTGAAGATACCGTCCAAATCTTGTGAGCATTCCATCCAACATCCCACCGTTGGGCCGAAGGCCATCTCATCGATCCGTCAAACACATCAAAAGTTCACAAATCACTCGTGATCCTAGCTACTCCTCGTCACCATTCAAAACACACAAAAGATGAAAGGACGCATATACGTTTGGATGCTGCCAATCTTGTGGGCGTCACATGTGTTATCCTTCACAATACTACCGAAACATGATGGTTCAATTCGCAAACCATTTTTGTTGCATTCCTCCTCGCACCCAGCAATCACCATCGCATTGACTCGAGAAGAGGGAAACAATGACAAATTGAAAAAGGAATTGACAAGTTTGTTACTGTTGAACAAAAATGATGATGACGCTTCCCCAACCACCGAAGAACCAACGACAATCGTCGAACTGCCCTGCATCGCGCACGCGGACGGCGAGGATTTGCCCCGTCTGGAAGAAACCTTGCGTCAGGGGACCTTTGATTACATTGTAGTAACGTCCCCGGAAGCTGCTCGTGTCCTGGCCACGGCCTATCTCGCTGTAACGAATACCCATAATAACGACGGAGACGACGACAGGAGCGATCCAAGTACCGCCCTCGCCGCCTCAAAAGTTGCTGCCGTGGGCAAGGCCACACGTGAGACATTGGAGAAATTAGGAATACCAGTTGATTTTTGTCCAACCAAGGCCACGGCACAAACACTCGTCCAGGAGCTACCCGCCACAAGTGTTCAACAAGACAATAATGATAGACCAGCAACAGTGCTATACCCAGCATCGGCCCGGGCAGCAACGACGCTGCAGGACGGACTGGAGGCTTCGAAACGCTTTGTCGTGACAAGGTTGAACACGTACGACACGATGACAGCGGTGTGGACGGACGAACAAAAGGATTTGGCAAGTCACGTCACAGTAGTTTGCTTTGGAAGTCCATCGGCAGTGGAGGCGTGGTTGCTGAATTCCAACAACAATCGGAACGTTTTGGCAGCCTGCATTGGAGAAACGAGTGCTGCGGCGTGTCGAGAATTCCAATTTCCAGAGGAAAATATATTCTTTCCCGAGAAACCGGGTATTCCAGGTTGGGCGCAAGCTGTCAACGACGCATTACAGCGTCTGTCAGCAGCGCAGGAGCATAACATCTCCGTATTGAAATAAGTGCATACCGTAGTCCGTCATTAACTGCAGGGCCCTCCTACACAGGCAGCTCCTGCAGCGATCCGACAGCCACGCCACATCGTAGTGCTGGCTCAGGTCCATCGCTACCAAACGCATGTGGCGAATAAATGCCCAGTTACTAGGGATCTTCGCTCTAACACCGATGTGATGGAGGTACCATCCTGTTTAGCTTGTACTTGTCGCTTGCACCTTGCACTATCCTGCTCGTGTGATGTCCTTCTACTATCATCTCTTGTACGATTGCAAGGTAATGGATCGCTTGTCGCACAGAAAGAGGGTCTGTAGACTTCTGGTCTACTCGGATTACGACTATGTTTGCGCATAAAGTACTGTACTGGAGTACAGAGGAGAGCGTATAGCAGATACAGCAGTACACTGCACGGTGTAACCATACGACTTCGCGCATAGCAAAATCGAGTTCCGATCTTAAATCTCAGCTTGCGAATCTCCCATACTCCCATTACATGAGGTCTGATGCCTTGTTTCGGAACTTGACTAAACTGAGTGTAGCAGTCTTCCGTAGGAGACGTAGCGTATCAAGAGGGGCAGCTGTGACATCAGTCGATCGCTGGAGAGAGTTACCTGGTCATACTCGCTCCCATTTTCCATGCGACGAGGTGCTCCCCTTCAAACTTATCGATCATCCAGTATGACTCTCGAAACGGACGACGACTTGGAAGGAGGAGGGTTAGGCAATCAAACAAGCCCGCTTGTGGCTTCCCAATTGGAGATGTCCGCTGATGTTTCGGGCAAGGCCAAAGGACCACCTCGTTCTGCCATGACTCGCAAATTCTTGTCCCAGCATTCTTCTCCAAATAACCTCGTGAAGATCGCTCTCGCCTTGCTGACTGTGACGCTACTTGTAGCGCCCTTCCTTGCAATTCAATGGTGCATCTTGTTGTTAGTCTTTACTTCCTGTGCCTTTGGAGGAATCGCGAGCATGTGGTTGAGTAGGGTTGTGTTGCAGTGCGATGACGGGACAGCTGAGATGAGAGCTGTTTCGGACCCCATCCGGGAAGGCGCTTCGGGGTTCTTGAGCGTCCAATACTCGGTGAGTAAGATAAAATTCAGACTATATTGCAGTGTGCATATCATAACTCACTTCTCGCCTCGTTTCCCCACACAAAGGCTATTACAAAATTCGCCTTTCCCTTGGCGATTCTCATTGTCGTCAGCTATCAGTTCCGCCCGATCGGCTCCGAACCTTCCGGCGTGGCCATTTTGGGCAACACAGCTCTCGGTTTCATTGCCGCACTGGGCTTTGTGTCTGGCGCGATCTGTTCGGCCGTGGCCGGCTTTGTGAGCATGTGGGTCGCCGCACAATCCAACATTCGGGTGGCGTCGGCTGCCCGACGATCGTACGGAGAAGCGCTCGTTGTGTGCTTTCGTGGAGGAGCATTTTCAGCAGTCTTAAATTTGACACTCTGTATCTCGGGAGTGGCGGGGTTCTTCACGTTGCTCATACTTGTATTTGCGAATGGATCGTCGGCGTCGTTGAAGGTTGCAGATGTTCCGATGCTCTTGGTGGGATATGGATTTGGTGCGTCGTTCGTAGCACTCTTCATGCAGCTGGGTGGTGGCATTTATACCAAGGCCGCAGATGTGGGTGCAGATTTAGTTGGAAAGGTGGAGCAGTCAATTCCAGAGGACGATCCTCGTAATCCTGCTGTTATTGCTGATCTTGTAGGTGATATGGTCGGTGACTGTGTTGGGTCCAGTGCCGACGTGTTTGAATCGGTTGCTGCCGAAATTATTGGAGCGATGATCTTGGGTTCAACCTTGTCGACTGAATCTGGAATGACCGCCAATGCTGCAACGAAATTTCTCTTCTTTCCATTGGTAGTTCATGCTATGGACATCATTGTTTCCTCTGTTGGCATTGCTTTCGTAGGTGTCACGAGAGATTCTGCCGACAGCAATCCGATGAGACAGTTGCAGAAGGGTTATTTAATCGCCATTGCACTCTCCATCCTTGGTTTCTATATCATCACCTCTTGGTTGTTGGAAGATCCGAACAACCCAGGATCTGCATTCAAATTCTTTTTGTGCGGAATCGTCGGTATGGTCTGCGCCTACGTGATTGTACTCTCGACGCAATATTATACAGACTACGAGTATAGTCCTGTCAAGAGTATCGCCGAGGCAAGTACCACTGGCCACGGCACCAACATTATCGTAGGTATAAGCGTCGGCATGAAAGCAACCTTGATTCCAACTTTGACAGTTGCCGTCGCTGTTCTCACAGCATACCACTTGGGCGCGAGTACAGGGATCGGCGACGGGCGGAATGCCGGACTCTTTGGCACTGCCGTCGCCACCATGGGAATGCTGTCGAGTGCAGTCTACGTCCTTTCCATGAACAACTACGGACCGATTGCCGACAATGCGGGAGGCATTGCAGAGATGAGTATGCAACCAGAACATGTTCGTGATGTCTGCGATCGCCTAGATGCCGCCGGAAATGTCACCAAGGCCATCACCAAGGGATATTCCATCGGGTCAGCATCAATGGCATGCTTCCTGTTGTTTGGGGCGTTTATGGATGAATTCTCAGAATTCTCAGGGCTTCCTTTCAAGGTGGTAGATATTGCTATTCCAGAAGTTCTTATTGGCGGTTTGATCGGCAGCATGATCATCTTCTACTTTACTGGCCTCGCAATCTCAGCAGTAGGACGAACAGCGCATGAAGTTGTCTTGGAAGTTCGACGACAGTTCGCAGAAAATCCCGATATTATGATTTTCAAGGCAAAGCCAGACTACGAACGGTGCGTTGCCCTTGTGACCAATGCCGCTCTGAAGGAGATGATGTTTCCTGGTGCTGTGTGTGTTGTCACACCTGTTCTCGTTGGTCTCGTGTTTCGATTCGTAGGAGAAGCGACGAAACGACCGCTGTTGGGGGCCGAAGTTTTGGCTTCATACCTCATGTTTGGAACGGTTACCGGTGTCCTCATGGCTCTCTTCCTCGACACGACTGGAGGAGCATGGGATAATGCCAAGAAATACATTGAGTTGGGAAACTTTGGTGGGAAAAATTCAGAGGCTCACAAGGCGGCAGTCACTGGTGATACTGTCGGAGACCCCTTCAAGGACACAGCTGGTCCGTCACTCCATGTTGTCATCAAGTTACTGTCCACAACTATTTTGGTTGCTGGTCCATTGTTCATCGCACGGATGCCGCCTCCGTAGGACAATCTGGGCTATTATGTTTTATTTAGGTAAATTTATTGCAACAATCTTGTAACATCATCCTGAACAGGTATGGTAGAATTGGCAGCATGCTGCTGTCGATACTCTTCAACGTGGTCCAAATCATACCGATAGTTCACCATAAGGCCCAAACTCGTGTGTATTCCCTTTCGCGAAAGATCTGCCATGTAATTGAGACGGTAGAGCTCGGCACCATTCTGAATGTGAAATCGTGCGACACCATCCAAAGGCTTTCGTCGATGTTTTTCCTGTATCAAGTACCGAGCTGCCCATTTCATGAGAATCGGTTCGAGCGCAACAGATCTCAAAGACATGAGTGTCCACGGATCCTCCAATTTCTTCAGCAAGTGAGCTGTTACATCCTCGTGGACGCCACACTTCAATGCAGAACGTAGCATATCTACGTCCTGTTCCGAAAGAAAATCAGAATCCACGAAGGTCCCGCCTCGACTCAAGTCGAGTAGTTTGTCTCGGATCCACGAACGAAATCTTGGCAGTGGAGAAAGCGTGACAAAGGTTTTAAGAGATGGCAACTCCTGTTGAAGAAGAGAAGTTGCCTTTTTGATAAGAATATGCCCCAAATCGACACCACTCAGTCCTGGCTGCGTGGAACTGATGGAGTAGAAAGTTGCCACTGTCGGCGGCCCACCCACCAACGGATCCGTACCCATCACTTGGTCCATGGAATAGGGTACCTCGCGACGCAATGCCACGTGCACAAATACGAGAGGCTCGTTAGGCAAGAGAGGATGGAAGGCGCAAAAGACTCGCTTATCTGGCCCCAGTCGTGTGCGTAGATCATCTAGACTTCGCAACGGATGCACTGCTTCTTTCGTTGCGATAACTTCAATAATGGCTGCTGACGTTGATTCGTAAGTGATTCGTCGTATTTCTAATGCTTCCGAGCTGAACCAGGTCGCCAAGAGGGAGCGTAGGGCAGCATCGAGTTGCTTGAGTTGTGCCATGCGTGTGTCGGTCGTACCCCATTGCGACATCTTCATGTATTGGAGGAGGTCTTCACGCAATCGAACAAAGAACCGGATTCCAAGTTGCGCATTTTCCGCCAGAATCATACGAAATATGTGGTTGTATTGAGGGGTGCATGCTTCGAGCAATTTATTTGCAAGTTGAGCTCGTTGCAGCGGCAGGTCCGTGTCAGTGGCGAGGTTTGTGTAATTCTGTGCAGCTTCCAATATAGATTCGTGCTGGGAGCCTAGCTCCGTTGCCAACAGTTCCATTACTTCACCTCTGATTTGCTCTCCTATTGCGTTTGTTTCGAGCGGCGGTAGATTCTCATACTCGAGACTCAATCGTTTGGACAAGTCTTCAAGAGTTCCACCTTTTGTGACAATTGTCTCATTTTTGTTTTCATTCAGGAGGCAACAAATTCGATCGACCGTGGACAACGACGAGAAAGCTGATCGACTTGACGCGTTCAGGGTAAAATGCAATGGTCGGAGCAGATGTACACTAACCAAAAAGGTTCGCTTGGACGCAACAATACCCATCATCGTCAATTTATTGATCGACGATCGAAGTGTTCGGGTTTTGTCATGTCGATTGTCTTGATCCCGAGGGGAGATTATTTGAAGTCCGATGTGTCCTGTCCTACGTCGTATATCCTATATCCTATATCGTACTACATGCAGATACTGGAACACGGAGTACTCCAGTCTCCAGTACAACTGGTAGATGGATTGTACTTAGGTCACGTTCCTTTTACTGTACAGGTACCACATTACGCCATTTGTACATCTATGGAGTACTATACCTCTACATGTGCTCACTTCCCCGATTTCTCTGCATAATAGCATAACAGCATATAATTCATTTATAGCATCATGGGTACATTGTACTGTACCAGGCATACCAGTTGGCAAAAGTAGCGCCTCCGCTGGGGATGCTGTTAGTCTTGCATGTGTTCAACGCATAGCAGCCACCCTTTCTTCATGTCAAATGAATCCGACAATGCGCTCTCAGTCATCTGTTCTTCTAAAACATCTAAATTAGATGGCGTTACCAGTGGACGTTAGCAGGAATAGTGTAGCAACTTAGGCAACTCCTTTACTCGGTGATGACCCATTTCCTCAGATCAAGCAACTCCAACCAAGGAATGCAACTGTAACCTTTCTTGGTGTACCAATCTGCAAAGTCGTCGAAATTTAGGTGGTCCAACTCAGATCGGCCAGAATAGCAACCCCTGAAAGCCTGGACTGATGCCCAGCTGGACCCTGCATCCGCCGCCCGGATCACAGCAGCAGCATCTCTGTCACAAGGCTTGCCATTCATAAAATGAACTGTATCCTCCAATGGATTAGAGCGTAAATGCGAGGATGTGGTCACGCAGAGCAACGCCGTCAGAAAGGAACGAAGGTAAACTCCCACGTCTCGTCGACTCAATCGGCCTTGCCGTTTCACATCTAGCACTTCAAATGCATACTCGAGTTTGTCGCTTTTCTTCCCATCGCAAAGAACGGTCAATCCGCACGCGAGTTCGATAGCGCTAACAAGTCCAGTTTTCTCACGATCAAATGAATTGAAGATGAACGTGAGTAGACCAGTGAAAACCTGCCGACTTTCGACACTCATTCGATTCCTATCACGCCCACCAACAACGTCAGTCATAGCGGCATCAAAATCTTTCTTATTCAATCGAAGGTCCTTCGAAGCTTTGCCAAGAATCTTCCGGCAAGCGACTTCGGCGTCAATACTGAACAGCCCACTCTCTACAAGCACATGTCGCAAGTGGCGAACTCGGGTCTGACTCACAGACACCATGTAACCACCATGATCCTCACTTGAAACTAGATGAAACTTCAGAGCATTGCAGGAAGTTTCACGTCCATCTTTCGGGCTAGGCGTCATTGAGAAAGTCACCGAATCTTTACCAAGTATGAATCCGTCATTCTCCTTGTCGTGAGAAGGCTGCTGCATCAACATCAAATCCATCTCATCCATGCTATCAAGCGGCATGATCGCCATGTCATCGTCGGCGAAAAAAGACGCATCCACTGCATCTTCTGGAGGAGGAGAAGGACAATAATCTCCGACACCACTGTCCCTCGGCCCTGTCGCTATACCCACGGTTGTAGAGTTCGGCTGTCGATGGTGCTCTACAGGATTCAAGTTGTTAAGAAGGACCCACTTGTTCAAATCGAGAAGTTCCAGCCAAGGAGCTGTCTCGAATCCTCCTTCGTTGTACCATTCACCAAACTCATCGAAGTCGATTCGATCTTTGCTTCGAGTATGCCACTGAAATCGCATGACGTCGTCAGCAACCATGTGTGAGGTGTCTGCGATGTATCTGCTCACACGATCAGCACTCAAATCAAGGCTTTGACGACAGCAGGAGAACATGACGATCAGAAAGGACCGCAAGAAGACGAAAAGGTCGTCTACGTTAAGCGATGGGTGCTTCGCAGCAACTTTATCTTTGCGACTGTCAAACAGGCCAAACGAGAAGGCAAGCTTTGTACTCTTCTTGCCACCGCAAAGGAGTGACAATCCGCCCATGAGCTGGTTTAAAGCGACTCGATCAATTTGCTCTAGGTCGAAGCTTTGAAAAAAGTTTTGCAGCGTTTCCTTGGCTGCCATCGGCTGATACTGGCGACCCCTGGAAGACATCATGTCCTCCATGCACTCCACAAACGAGTGTTGGTCAATGTCCATACTCTTGCCTTTCCCGGGCTTACGGTGACGATCTCGATTCCATGGATGGGATGGGGGTGGCGGACGCTGCTTGGCTCTACTGAAGAGCCCGCTCCAAATATCATCTGGGGACAAGGAAAGAAGCCCTAGTTTCTCGACAACGGAGCGAACATAAGTAGCATCTTCGCGAAGCACAACCAAGGAGCGATCCTTGGCCAGTGGGAATGTAAAGAGAACCTCAGCTGAAGGAGCAGTCGGAAACCCTCCCGGGGCTTTTCTTCGACGGGGTGAAAGGAACCTGCTGCTGCTTCGGAATGCACTTGATGGAGCCTCCTTTTTCAGGGAAGAGTCTCCGTGAGGTGCGTCGGGCAGTAGCGACAAGAGCTTCCGCAGGTCAAGCAGCTCCAACCATGGCGCAAACTTGAATCCACCGTTGGTGTACCAGCGAGCAAAGGCTCCAAAAGAAAATTTCCCCTCGTTCGTTTCGTCGCCCTCAGGCTTGTGCTCATTCAAGAAATGACCAAGCGTCCACTTGGCCCCGTGAGCCACAGCGCCAAGCATATCTTTCTTGCGAGCGTCAGTCAGGGAATCGTGTTTCTCGGCAGTCTCAGCGAGGAGGGAAATGCCTACTAACATAGCCAAATAAGACCGGATGTAGTTGGTTAGCTCTTCCTCCGTAAGGTAGCCTCGGTGATGTTCATCAAGCAGCTCAAACCCATTGACAAGCTTGGCGCTTTTGTTCCCGGCACAGAGAAGCGAGAACCCGATTGCAAATTCTTTCACGTCAACCATGTTGTCGCCGAGACCTTCATGGCTGTTCTCATAGCAGGCGAAGAAGTTTGTGAAGTAGATTGAGAAGCTCTCCATCTCTGAACGAGAAAACGATCGAGCAGCGTGTGCCGGAACAATTTCCCGAATACACTTGCCGAAGTCATCCTTATGCATGGCATCAATCGTACGACCATCGATGTTCACCTTGCGAGAATGCGCCATCAACACTTTTGTGAGGTCGGCGGGGAGCCTTGATGACAGTTCGGTTCTGCTCACGAGATTGCGCAAGGTGACGAGATTGTCTTCCGTAATGTTAATGCAGAGGGACGATTTGCCGCTCCCCACTGTACCATCGTTCCGTACATTGGAGCCCGTGAAGTCGAACGTTACCAGTGACTTGGCCGTTGGGGCGGGATGCGATGACGGTTCTCGTTCCATAAAAAAGTTAGGCATCTCAGTCTTGGGATCGAGTCCAGAGGGACGCGGCTTTTTCGCCGACGGAGGTGCAGGTGATTCCTCGTCCCCTTGCAAGGCACCCACAACAGCCTCTGCCTTCACCTTGCGATCATCTTTGCTGGGCGAATTTTCGGCTGAGACGGTACCTAGTTCGGCTTCGTTCCACTTCGACAGGTGGAGCAGCTCCAACCAAGGGACTACCGAATATCCTCCTGCCTTATACCAATCTTCGAAATCGCGAAACGAAATAGTGGCGCCTTCAGAACTCTTTCCCTTTGAACGTGCATAGAGTTGATCAGCAGCAAATGTTGCAATCTCAACAATCGCCGACATAGTGTTCCCCGAGAGATGACGTTGAGGGACGTCGCTCTGTGTTCTATCGTTGACCGGAGAATTTTCGAGAATCATCGGTCGCATCGCTTCCTCTGTTTCAAGAGATGGCGAAGATAAATGCATTGAGCCAGGAGGGGACGATGGCCCCGGCTCCTCCTTGGACTTTTTGGGCGTGTTGCAGTCGCCAGCTGGGCTATCTTTGACATCTTGCTCTTGGTAGTTCTCCTTGATGCACAAGCAAATAGATGAAAGGAAACAGCGAAAGAGCGACACAACTCCTTTGTGGTCGAGTTCCAGCTCCCCAGCAGGCTTGTCGGCGTCTTCCTCGTTTTCTTTAGCGGATAGGGATTGAAACGCAGAAAGTGTTTTTGGGTTCTTGTCTGCATCAAGAAAGATCAACAGACTTGTTTGTATTTCATTGGTCTCAAACTGAAGCTTCTTCAACTCTCGAACAAAGAAACGGATGTGCTCATCATCGCACCTTTCTGCAGCTTTAAGCACTAAAGCATGGAGAGGTCTCGATGCCCATATTGTTGTTGACTCCTCTCCTGTCCCAGACACTACAGACTCCGTGTCAGAAGTTGAGACAACTCGCTGTGGAACTGGAGGATCCGAATCGTTTTCTTTTGAGTCTGCAGTGTCGGTACGCTGCTTCTGCAAGAGACGTACCGAACGCTTGAGCGCTTGACTAGCCTTCAACATGCGTTGGGCATCGTCACGGGTGACCTTGAGAGTCATGGAAGTCGCAGCCATTGTTGCGTTGGACAGTTTGTGAAGTACTATACGTAGAATTTGTATTGAAATTTTCGTAGGCTTCGAATTTGAACAAAGAAAATGAGCCGGAACCTAAAATGCAGTATCCTTGCCAAGATGAGAATTTCGACGGAGCTATCGACACAGTTCCAATCGCAAAGCACTAGGATCTGCAAGGGGCGATCAATCTATCCAGAGGCAATCGTGATAGTCTGTTGGCAACGGGATACAGTCGCCAAGCGTGGTGGTGGCCTCGTTGAGGATAGATACTGAATACTGTGTTGATGCTTGATTCTGGCGTCTGCTCTCGATTGTCTTTTTTGAAATTGAAGGGCGCAGTTCGATCTAGTACAGTCTACGTATCCTCATATACTCGATGGCTCGCTACTCAAACATGAGTTACAATGGCTATGATTTTCAAATCAGCACAATATCTTCATACAAATTTGTGAAGTCCACTAGAAAGGTTTTTCAAACGGCGGCTTGGTGAGAGTTGAGTCGAATGAGTCATACGCCGGAACACATCATCGCCAATTTGAGGGTCATCGTCACTTTTATCCACGTCACGTCATTTTGTTCGCATTCGAAATTGTGGAACGCAAATTCACTGACTCTCACCATCAGTCAAGTTTCTCCGACCACCAAAGATTCGCATTAAAACGCTTACTGCTGCCATGCATTCACGTATCTCTCGCGCCGTTCTCAAGCGTCCACTCTCTTCTCTTGGTGGCCTTGGAGCTGCAAGTGGATTATCGTATGCCTACTACGTAGAAAGGAGAGCCTATCGGTTGGAACGACAAGGTCTGACACCACCACTCCCACGGGAATACAGTCGGAAGGCTTTGCACGACTATTGGTCCGCCCGCCCTGTGACGGTAGTCCAGCGACTTGCCACTGTGATTTATGAACTCGGACCTTGCCTTGGAGCCTATGTTGTGGACTTCAAGCTCTTTCCTGTCGAACCCGACTGTGTGGAGGATGTTCAGAAGACTCATGCTGTGCGCCTCCGAGAAGCACTGACAAGACTCGGCCCGACCTTTGTCAAGGCCGGTCAACAACTCAGTATTAGACCGGACTTGGTCCCAGCGATCGTTTTGAAAGAACTGCAAAAACTGTGCGATTCTGTAGAACCTGTGTCAGATGAGGTTGCTTTGCGGTTGTTGAGAGAGGAATTACAGTGTGATGATCTCAGTACAATCTTTGACGATTTGCATTTCGTGGCATCAGCAAGTTTGGTAAGCAAGCAGATATGTTCAGAATAACAGTGCTCTTTGTGAACACAGTTCGCTCAATGCCCTACTCTTTTGTTGTGACTTCCAGGGACAAGTCTACAAGGCCACCCTAAAGGAATCAGGCGACGTGGTTGCAATTAAAGTGCAGAGAGAAAATATGCTTCAAAACTTTAGTCTGGACTTATTCCTTTTGCAACAGTGGGGCGCGGTGCTTGATGGGCTCTTTACGACAATGACGAAACAAACGGCCTACCACGAAGCCCTGTATGACACTTTCTCGAGGAGCTCGTATTTGGAACTTGATTACGAACACGAGGCTGCCAACCAAATGGAATTCAAGGCGGAATTCGCCAAACGAAATTGCAAGGTTAAAATCCCAGATGTTCATCAAAAGTATACGACACAAAGAGTCTTGGTGACTGAATGGATTACGGGTACAAAATTGGCCGATGCTCCAAAGGAACGCATCCGCGAGTTGATTCCCGTTGGAGTCGAACTTTTCTTGATTCAATTGTTGGACTTTGGGCGCTTTCACGCCGATCCACATCCTGGCAATCTTTACGTCACTGACGAGGGCACCTTGTGCCTCCTAGATTTTGGTTTGTGTTCCGACATTTCTGAGACTGCCCGAGGTGCAATGACGAAAGCGATTGTCCACCTTCTCACGGGTGATTTTGATTCGCTCGTGGCCGAAGATGCCAAGGAGCTCGGGTTCCTACCCGAGGATTTGGATACGGAGGAGCTGAAACCCATTCTGAAACTCATACTTACCAAGGGATTGTTAGAATCCGGATCTGACCTTCACGCTCGCAAGCGTAAGTTGATGGATATATCCAACGAACTCAACGATATCTTCTTCAAGTACCCCTTCTCGGTCCCACCCTTTTTTGCTCTGGTAACACGAGGTTTGGGATTGCTGGAGGGTATTGCCTTGACAGGCGATCCCAAATTCGATATCTTTCAGGCCAGTTTGCCTTACGCCAGTCGTCGGGCAGTCTCACTTTTGGGTGCCCGCCGCACGTGGTATGGGTTGAAGAAGAAGCTGACGATTCGGGCAGGTGCACATGCGGCGGTCGAGTAGGATGAGCAACCCGTTTACGTCACCAGGATTCTCGCTAGTTGCCGCTAGTGTAGTAGTTACCTGGGAAGACAAGTTTAATTACATAGCATTTGTATGAATTCGCCCCAGCTTTGAGTAGTCATTGCTGCTTGCAATCGTGATTGCGCCACAAGTAGTCAGTCTATCATCGGCCTCAATTAACGATAGTACTCCATCAGAATCTCCAGTAATTTGAAGTAACTACAACCTACACCAAGAAGTTCATAGAATCCCTACATATATCCTCACAACGGCATCATGGTCCGCAGAATGGGTCCTAGGGCCAGTGCGATTCCGGTCGCCGTCGCGTATCCCAAGATCCCCACCAAGAGTGCCGGCAGTACCAGTCGATTCCATTCCTTGGCTTGTGCCATGGCGGCTGCCGTGGTCGGGCCACCAACATTGGCGTTGCTGGCCAAGTACAATTCTCTCGGTTCGAGTTTCAGAATGCGCCGTCCCAACAATACGAGCGTCCCAAAGTGAATTGATATTTGCAGGGCAGAAAAGGCAAAGAGAGACGGTGCTGACCGAAGGACGAGTCCCAGATTTCCAGCGGCGCCGGATGCGGCAAAGAACATTTGGATAAAGAGAATGCCAACGGCTGTGCCGGCGCTGCGGATCGACTGGAAGAATTTTGGGAATAAGGTTGCGGCGGCAACGGTCAGAACTGACATGAGAGGCAGCGCGGATGTGCCAGCAGGCAGCAAGGCACGGGTCAAGATTCGACCCAAGGTGACTAACAGCGAAGAAACTGATAGAGCCATACCCAAGGAGGACAACGAAATTCCAGTCGTGTCGTTTGTTACATCTTCTGGATCGGACACGTCCAACGCCGATTCGCCAGTTCTGTCCACATTTCCTGTTACGACTAGAGTATCGTCAGTCTTTGCCGCTCCTTCTCCGGGGACGCTGATGTAAAATAGGAATGCAAAATACAATGCCACGACAACATTGTCGGCGGCAATAGCCGCGGACACGGCCGTTCCTGGGATGCCTAGTGTTTCGGCGACGGCGACAAAGTTGATGGCCCCTCCAATGTGTCGGGCAGCCAGGGCACAGGCAACGCGCCAGCCCACATCCGGTCCCAAACCGGTCAGGGGTATCAATGGAAATGCCACGAGCGTCCCCACGACGGTCGCCAGGGCGCCCAGACCGAAACACAGCAAGAGAGAACCCGTGTCCGACATGACACGCTTCAAATCTGAATCGAAGAGGAGCATTGGAACTGCCAAGGGAACAAGGAATTTGTTCACCATGGTGTACATTGGTGATGCAAAGGGTACCAAGCCAAGGTTGGCAACTGTCAATGCAAGTGCCATGGTAGCTAGAGGGGCAGAGAGTGCTTTACCAATTACGCTGCGACGTTCCAATGAAATCCCAAAAACAGAGAGGAGTAAGACACTGGTAAGGACGAAGGAGGGATCGCCGTGCAGGATCGTCTGAGTGCGAGTGAGTGCCAAGCCTAGGGTACTAAAGGCGGTGGGAGTCATTGCAAGCGCTGTGGTCGCCGACGGCGCTAGTGCCGGTCGAGACGCTTTCGACAGTAGAAATGGCAGACTGGAGGAGGACCCTCGTGCAGTTAATGGCTTGATGGGAAAGTGAATGCATGAATCGGAGGACACGATAAGCAAATACTCAGAACAACGGCCACCGAGTATCCCATGGTCGAAAGATTTAGAGCGTTCTTCCTCATGTCGGATCCTTGACTGTTTGTTGTGTGTTTGTTGTTTACTTTGTGGTGAGAACTGTTTTATGAATAGTCAACTGCACTGCTTGGAGTTATATTGTTGCTCTTGGCTCGAGTAGTCGCACCAGGTAGATCAGGAACGACGGATAAGTGATGAGTGATGAGTGATGAAGGATGAAGCTATATCTCTGTAATAAAGCGATTCTCCGACCTTGCACTTGCAGATAGCGAATGGTGAAACATCGGCATCTTCGGGTCAAAGGTCAAAGGACAAAGCATGCTCGTCGCAATCTGGCGGCGTCTGTGTCTGTTGGTGTTTCCGCGTCACTACTTGCTAAGCTTTGGGTGTGACCTCCCCGAATGAGTTTTCATTTTATTCTCCAGAGTTTCCATGTGTATGCGTATTCCCCACAACCAACCGTTTTCGCTGCATATTTATACTCCGAAATGATAGACAACTCTGTGCTCTGCGTATCAGTACAGTACGGAACACATATGCATACAGTCATACTTGTACTGTGCTCTAACTTTAGAAGACACGCATGACGCATGACCGCATGACCGCATGACCATGTACTCGGAGCTCGGAGTATGATGGGTATGATAGTATGATGTAGCATGCGTACTGAACATACTGACGCAGACCACTGTTTAAGGCCGACTACTTGTACCGGTCTACGGCGATGTACCCAATACCAGTACATGTATCAGGTAGTACGGTAGCTAGTAGTATCGGCGTTGGACGACTTCCATCTTCCAACAGCCATCAACACAGCGTCTTTAATGATCGCTGTATCATCAGACTTTATGTTGTTGGTTTTTGCGCATTCACGATTTCCTTGCACCTCAAGCAGTACCACCATGAGCATCGCAACGATCGCTTTGTTCTTGGCGGTGACGCATGCATTCTCCTCGTCGTCGTTCTCAGTACGAAGAACACATCCCCTTCCCCGTCACCTGCACACAAAACTTCACGGCTCGTTGTCTTCGGTCCCTTCCTTGGTGGATCACAGTCCGTCCAGTTCATCACAGTCTAATCCGGCCAAATCGACCTCCTCCGATCATCGCAACCAACAAAGCCAGCCTTCTCCAAGCCTTTCAAAACGACAATTGACGGATTCCTTCAATCGCAAGATAAAAGTATTGTCATCTTCATCCAGTCCGTATGGCACGAAAGATCGTCGGGCGGCTGAGAAGGCCGAACGGTTGCTTCGCGAAATGATGCAACCACCACACAATTTGCCGCCCAATCCCTTGGCCTACACCAATACCATTGTCGCATGGAGTCGTAGTCGCGACAAGGAAGCACCTCGTCGAGCACAAGCACTTTTGGAAGAAATGAAGGAACTGCACCGCGCCGCTGCCACTGCCGACAAGAACACTACTTTCATGAAACCCAGCAAGGTTCCCTATACCGCTGTCATTACGGCATGGTCCAAAAGTCGCGATCGCAATGCGGGCACTCACGCCTTGAGGTTGCTGCAAGAAATGAAAGATGCCAAAACCCGCTTCTGCAGCCCCAACGCCGTCACGTATGGAGCGTGCATTTCTGCAGTGAGTGGGCAGAAAGCATTGGAATTGTTGGAAGAATTGAAATTACT
Organism: Fragilaria crotonensis; assembly: GCA_022925895.1. Classification (NCBI taxonomy): domain Eukaryota; phylum Bacillariophyta; class Fragilariophyceae; order Fragilariales; family Fragilariaceae; genus Fragilaria; species Fragilaria crotonensis. The sequence continues at coordinate 29,012 of JAKSYS010000412.1, forward strand.
GCATAAACAGGGCGATTTCAGTTGTCGTCCTGACACCATTGTCTACAGTTCTACAATAGCCGCCCTTGCCAAAACACAAGGGAACTACCATAAGGCCTACGACCTGCTCCAACACATGGAGCACGAATCGGAGGAGTTTGGTGCCAAGCACCTGACACCAAATGCTTTTTCCTATTCCGCTGCGATTGCTGCATGTTGGGATCGATTTGCTCCTCGCGAATCCCTCGACCGGGCACTTGCCATTGTCGAACGTCTGCGGAAGCGCCAAGCGACCCCGAATGTAGTGGTGTACAATAGTCTCTTGGACATTTGCAGCCAATGCCAATCGACGGAAGCTGCCGAGAAGGCGTTGGAGATTTTTCGATCCATGCCCTGTGCGCCGGATTGCATTACGTATTGTACAGTCATTACGGCCTTTTCGAGAAGTGGACATGCTCGATGCGGTCAGGTGGCGGTCGAGCTCTTGGAAGAAATGACTGCCACGAGCCCGATTGGCACACGTGCTACTACCGTCAAACCGAATACCTTTGTCTATGGCGCCGCCATTGCGGCGCAAGCAAAATGTGGCGATGCCGAAACGGCCCAGCGATTGTTTGACGACATGGTTCAGAATCACTGTTTGCCCAACACGATTTGTTACAACTCGTTGATATCTGCCTCGAGTCAAAATGTCACCCGGGCGTGTCAACTGCTCCGGGACATGTATCGCAGGTACGAAGACGAAGGTGAACGATTTGTGAAACCAAATACAGTCACGTTCAATACCGTGTTGGGGACCATAGCGGCGTCGGCGACGCCGACGGCTCCAATGGCGGCGGATGCATTGCTGGAGGAAATGAAGCGTCGGACTGCTGCCGGAGAGCAGGGCGTGCGACCCGATCATGTCACGTACTCGACACTGGTGGGCATTTGGACAGATTCCAATTTAGGATATGAAGCGACGCAGCGAGTTGAAGCGTTGCTGAAGGAAATGCCCTGAATACTGTAATTCTAATATCTTGTTCAATACATATGAAAGAGTTGATGTTTGCATCGTAATGTCTCTCTATTTCTGGTTTAGCAGAATGCGTGCTGGTTGGTCTATCTTGTAAGTATACATGTAGCTTTAGCAAATAATCATGCGATGAGAAATTCTCGTTTTGGTTCATCTCAAACATCCAAATCATCAGCTTGGTCTTCGTTGTACAAACAAGTGTTGACTCCCAGTTTGGTTGAAAACAATTCTTCCAACAGGGATCCATCGCCAGGGTTGATGATGTGCGCTCGATTAACCCCCTGGTCAAGAGCCCAAGCGGACCATCCCAAATGGAGAAGGAGCTCGACTGCGCCTGCGTCAAGCTTGTTCGACCTTTGTTGAAACGCGGCAAATCCAGCTTGATTTACGTGCACACCGTAATGCTTCAAGAGAGATTTCGCTAACTTCAAAGGAATCTCTTGCATCGTTTTGCGAGCTCCCTTTCTGCGCAAGACTCTGCCATAGCTGGATAGGTAGACCAGCTTGCGAGCCTTCAAAGCCGCCGCCACCGTGGCTGCCAAATGATTGCCATTGACGTTGACGATATCTCCAAGGCGGGAAGTTCCAATCGTGCTCAACAAGACGATGTCGTTTTCTTTGAGACAGTTTTCAATACGTTCGGTGTAGATTTTGGTTGGGTATCCAGTATTCTTGTAATCTACTTGATCGATGACTCCGAAGGGTCGCGCGGTGTAGAAGTTGCCTCCCACAACATTGCCGTTCAAGAGACAATCGCCCGAACCACTACCACCCCCGCCATGAAGTCTCAAATGACGATTCAAAATGCGCTCCACTTCAAATCTGATGTATCCAGCTTCTTCTTCAACTTTTCGAAGCATTGTATCATCTGTCACTCGCAACGAATTCTGACATTCGACTGCATTTTGGAAATCCAACGTACAACCATCATTATCAAATCGACATCCCACAATCATGACAATCTTGAGTCCCAGCATCCATGAGAGACAGACATCTCCCAGAAGGGCGCTGACATCCGGCGAGTCCACGAATTCGCCGGGAATGTAAAAGACAGCAGTCCTTTGACTGTGGTCCGCAATGTAAGGCGCGCTGTTACGCAACATGCCAGCAAACGGATAGGCCATGTCGGAACTTTCGAGCACCTCCATGTCGGAAGGCTTTTCGACGCTGCTCGCCGACACGAATTCAAGAGAGGGCAGATCCTCCTCCTCTTCCAAATCATCTTCCGATGACCAATCCTCGCTGGAATGGCCATGGAAGCCTGAAAAGCCAGACTTGTCCGCATGTGTTGCGTTGAACGGAGTCATCAAATCAGATGTGAGGATTTCACCAACCGCAAGTGCGGAGGATCGTGATCGAGTCACCGCAGGATGGAACGCAAAAGCTGATACATGACCATGGTGGAATATTCGTAGAAGGAATACTACTTGCCAAAAGTTCGTCATGACTGGCCAAAAATCTTTCGAGGTGCTATGCAGAAGGAGGAAAAGACTATCACACAGATATTAAGCGTCGCTGAGCAGGAAGTTTATGGCAAAGCCTCCTAAAAGTGGAAAGATCACACGACTGTTGCTCGTTGCAATGAAACAGGCCAGAGACACAATGTTGAAGCGGTGTTGCCTGGTCACCTTGAGAAGTGTTGTAATCGGAGTCTATGTGTGAAGATGCGAACCGAAACCTCAAACCAACGACTTCTACTTGCAGTGTATCGAAGGCAGAAAGTACCAGTACTACAAGCAATTCGGGGGGCGATGGAATGCACGGTCAAGTGGACGAATGATTGGCTGATTCCAGCGCAGGAAGCAGGAATGAGAATCTCACGACTCGAACGCGTGTGGCAAATGCGCCACGACCGGCGAATGGTCGTTGGTGCACGAGCGTTTGAAAGGTTTTCATTCGTCGAACCGATGTCGCACCTAATTTTCGAATCAAAAAAGTCGAGATAATCTGCATTTCCAACGGATTGGGTTGCCGTTTTGACACTTGTGACATCGGCAATCTGCATCGATGACCCTCGTGCGCCATGCATTGGCGATGACACAACACAAAACGTAGAAGACTGATGTCATATTCGGGTACTTACTTTTTTGGCAGGTGCGCGTATCAAATGAGCACGACAGTGCACGATCAACTCTGGCTTTTTCCGTCAGACGGAACAACATCGAACATCAAATTGTGAGAGCATGGCAAACCCTCATTTTTGGCCAGAAGAACAACGACGAACTCAACTGTGATCGGACATCCACATGCCCTGAATGGATATCAGATATCATGATATCATACATCCTTTTCACGGGGATGCCTAATGCGCTTAGAATTAATGCGCTTATAAAGCACTTGCACCAATCAAAATCTTCCAAATTTCGGGTGGGGTTGCCCCTCCCCGAAAGAGTCATCGAGTCATCGACCTTTTCTGAAAATATCAATAACGGTTTAATTCAGGTTTCAAGCTACGCCAATCTTGAGTTTATATATTTTAATTTACCTTACTCGAGTGAATGAAGTTGTCATTGGTTCGTAGTAGGACGACAGTACGTTCACGTGTGCAAGAGGGGGCCGACGACGATGGGTGAGGGTTAAACAGACGGATTTACACATCCAATGCATCGGCGAGTCTCTTTTGCATGTTTTTTTTTTTTTGCTTTCTCTTGGTAAAAAGTACAAGTACTCTGAGTGTTGCGAAGTGCGACGAAGACTTCTAAATTTGTTGATCTATTAAAGAAGTACTCCAGCCCTGTTTATACATACACTCAGTGGTGGTAGTTCAGATACGGCACATGTATGCATACACAGACTTCGTGTATGACATACATGTTTGATCTCGTGGTCATAAGCGTTAAAAGTGACCTTCATACTTAGACAAGGGGTGAAACAGAATTATTGACTTCGAAATTGCAATGATGACGTTTTGGAAGATTTTGATTGGTGCAAGTGCTTTATAAGCGCATTAATTCTAAGCGCATTAGGCACTCCCCCTTTTCACACCTCATGCACCCAGTTACTCCGAGTAGCTTCTGTGTTTGGATTTGCGACGTGGCGCAACGATCGTCTTTTGTCACCACTCTTAAACCATCGTTTGCGCCGTACTGTCAACGATCTCGACGAGGATACTCACGAAAGCATCACAAAGAAGCCTCCAATCATGTTCAATCCAGAAATTCGAAACCATACCTCTCCCAAGCAAATATTGGACATCCTCATCATCGGTGGCGGTCTGTCAGGTCTAATGGTGGCTCACGAAATTCATCGCACATATCCATCCGCCTCGTGGAAACTGCTTGAGGCTCGTCCAATCCTGGGTGGTCGTTTGGCGAATGATGTACAGGGCCAGTCCATCGATATGGGTGGCGCTTGGATTTGGCCGCAACAGCAACCGTTCATGCGAAAGCTAACGTCCACTCTAAACATTACAACCCTGGTACAACCGGACGATCCATCGTCCATGCGCATTGATGGGGGTGCCGTGACATTTATTCACGAATTGGCCAAGAACTTGCCCCAAGATCGCATCATTCTGAATTCTCCAGTGACGGCATGTTCGCTGAAATCAGCCGCAGCCGACAATTTTCAACAGCATGATCGGCAAGAATGTGGAGTTGTCGATGCAACCAATGCCAATGACAAGGATAACCAAGCGATGGTCATTCACGTTCAGACCAAAACGGAAACTCTCGTTGCCAAACGAGTTGTTATCGCAGTCCCACCTAAAATAGCATCGCTGCATATGCAGTTCCATCCTGCACTGTCTCTGGAAAAGCAGCGCGCCATGTCCGACAGTTCAACGTGGATGGCTGGAGTAACAAAGGTTTCTTTGATCTACCCAAAAAACTTTTGGACTGCGGATTCATCAAATTTGGGCTTTCCCAATAGAGGAGGGAGTGTTGCACCGGCTTTTCAAGTTTACGATGCATCCACCAAGGACGGGTCGGTAGCGGCGTTGACCTTCTTTGCACTCGTGCCGCCAAAGTCTCCAGCACTCACAGATGATACTGTGCTAGCCGATCAAGTGGCTTCTCAAATGGAACAAATGTGGAAGTATTTCCGATTACCCTTTGCATCACAGGCCAAAAGTTACACTGGCATATGCGTGAAACGCTGGCCCGAGGAACCGTACATTGCCGAAGATCCTGAACCCACGGCTGTTCGTCCGCATCCACACCCTGTGCGAGCTCTATCTACAAACGAGTGGAACGATCAACTCTTGTTTGCAGGGAGCGAAAGTGATCGCTTCTCTCCCGGCGTCATGGAGGGTGCGGTAAGCGCGGCTATGCGAGTTGTAAACGCTTTGCAGGAAATTCTAGGGAAAAAGTGAACTGCAAACAATAGATACAGTCGGCAACTCTCCTGGACTCTACCTAGACTCCAGACTTCATGATAGAGTGATCCTTTTCCCGGTACGAGTGTCATGTCTCGCTATTGAGGTCCACCGGTGGCTACCACAACAGTAGTGCGAGTACCATGTTGGGCGAGACGAGGATTGGGAGGGGTTGTCAATTGTCGAGGTCAAGGGTCAAGTATTTCTATGTATTCATACAAGTGCTCCGAGCTCCGAGTCGTACCTGTGCTAGTACCTAGTACCTATGTCACACGTATGTACATGCGTAGCTGTATAGTTCTCGGGTAATACAGTACGCATATGTCCTCCAACCTGCTGCAGTACTCGAGTACCAGGTACCAGGTAGTACAATTGAAATCACACGTACTATCGCATACAGTAGGTCACTTCTGATCTTTAACCGCCGACATCTGCTCGACTCTCTAAGCATATGCATGTGCTTATACGTGTATGAATATAAACAGGTACATACATAGACGTACGGCACTGCATTACAGGGAGTACACGGTACCGGTAAATTAATTCAGGAAACGAGATGGCCAACAACCACCGCGTTTTAAGTTCAACGTCAGCCACCGACTCGCGACTCGCGACGTTTCGAAGACAATCACTATTCGTGCAAATGAGTCGTCACTGCAGCGAATCGGCAAATCAATTAGGAGTGACATCCTCCTATCACAATTGCTTCTCATTTGATTCCGTGCACTTTGGACATTGGATTTCACTTGCGTGTTCGTGATCTGCTGCTCACAAGCGCTGCTTCATTACTCTTTGAAGGGGTCAAGCCATGATTGAAGTCATCTTGAATGATCGGTTGGGAAAGAAGGTTCGAGTGAAATGTAACGAAGACGATACCATAGGAGACCTCAAAAAGTTGGCAGCCGCACAGCTTGGAACGCGACCAGAAAAACTCAAGATCCAGAAGTGGTATACCATCTATAAGGATCACATCACGTTGGAGGACTACGAGATCCATGATGGTATGGGTCTGGAACTGTAAGTTGTTAGCGAAGTTTGCTTGAGATGCGAATCGCCGGCATCATTTCAATTGTAACCTAACGAATAGCTACGCAGGTACTATCAATAAGGCACTGATCCTCCCTTCTCAAAGGCTTCAAATGTGCATCCCCACCCGATTGAAGATAATTGTATTGCAAACAAACCCCGACCGAGCGATGCTTACCTCTGGTAACACCATCCCAAATTTGAACACAATGTACTAAAAACCATTAACACATGTTGACTTCGTCCTCTTCGTCACCAACTCTTCCACCAAATTAGCAACGCACACCTTCATTCCTTCTTTTTGCCCTCGTATCCATGCTCGGTACTCCTCCAGATCTGAATTGCGCGCCTCCACATTCTCCAACAAATCCTTGAGCAACTTGTGAATTGCTTCCGGGTCAAAAACCTTGACTTTATACTTTGCTGGCAGCGGCACATCCTCATCATATTGGGCCGCTCCCTCTTGATTGGTCACCACCAAACACCCAGCCAGCGCTGCCTCCCGTGGCAACCGATCCATGCCAGGATGAGGTCCAAAATCCATGTAAATTTTGGCCCGCAGCAACAGGCCTCGCACTTCATCCGGAGTAATTCGAACGCTACCCTCAGGACCTTCTCCAATGGGACGGAACTGAATGGCGGCGCCGCTGCGTTTGCGAATGGCATCCGTGAAATGCACTCCTTTTAAGGGATTGAACAAAACGTCAATCGATCTGTTGATGGAATTGTCGGGGTTTGGAGGGTTCGAAATGTATTCCGTCATTTGGTAGATGTACAAGGCTCCGTTTGAGAGCAGGTGTTGTTTTGCATATTCACTTTGATACAAGTGAATGATATCCTTGCGGGCCCAATCTTTGAATCGACGAGTGTTGTTGTCGACGCTGAGCCACCAAATCGCGCAGGGTGTTGGCTCTGAAGTGCAGTGATCCAAATAATCCATCATCTCGTCGGTCCAACATTCGGGCCACAGTATCAAATAAGATGGGTTTCCTCGTCGCAATGCATCATGGGATACCGCAGGAGCGTTATAGTGACGATAAGGCGCAGGGGTTGTAGAGCGAGGCGCAAACGTGACACCAACGCCATTACTGACCACATATAACATATATGCTGGAATGTTTGTACTTTCATTCAATTGATCACAGAGTTGATGCAGAGCTTCTGGACCGCCAGTCTGTGCACCAGCGGGACAAACCAAAAAAATCTTTTGCACTGGAGGAAAAGTACCGGCGTCCAATCGTCGGGATCGTTTCCGAGGCTGCTGTTCTTCTACATCTGACCCAGTGATACCATTCGGTATGTTGGTCGATGTTTTGGCTGAAAGATTCTGCGCACTCCGTTGAAGCTGCCCCAAGAGCGAGGCAAAGTCTGACATGTTCCTTGAATATCAATATCCGGTCGCAATAAAATATTGGATGGGGCTACAGCACAATAGAGCGGGAATCAGATCTCGCAAGGACTACCGATATCGAATCATTGTGATGGCCTGCACGAAGGTGGGCTAAAACAAAATCGGGTTGTGGAAGTTGGCCTGTTGTGGGAAGTGTGATCACGGAGACAGACGTGATGACGTGATACATCAGTCACCGTACAATACCGGTAGAGTAGACTCCTGTACAAACTCGTATCGTAGCACCAGTAAAATAAGCCCGGCCATACTACTGGAGGTCTCCAGTATCCTGTATCCTGTATCCAGAATCATTCACACCAATGCTACGTGAACCTGGTACAATCTGTACGAAGTATGATACAAAGGGCCAGGTACGATCCTCCGGGTACTGCTTACTTGTGCATGTCTATCATATGTATGTCGTTCTATGCTGTATATACTACGTATGGCATATGCATACATCATCCAAAGTACTACCGATAGTACTAGAGTACAAGAGTACCCTACCTGGTACAGTACCGCAGTGGCAGTGGCCTCACTGACGGCGTGTCTGCCCTCTGTCCATAAAAACCTGGATCCATTTTCTTTGATGTGAGAGAAACAAGTACAGTAAAATGCAACTCGCTGAGTCAGCCATCGCAAACCTGAGCTGTGTTCTCTGCACAGAGCAATTACTGCTGAATGCTGATGCAAGTGAGGAGGCCGCATCACTTTTACCTTGTATCATAGCATGCATGAAATCTGAAACACAGTAATGCACTCTTCCACTGACAGCGCATGATCGAAGCTCTCGACACTTCAAGAACTGAAGCGATTGTCATAGTCATCCTTAATTTCTATCTTTAGAATCGTTCGGCCTTACCGCCTACTCCCAGCACTCCAGCAGCATCTAACAATGAAGAATCAACGCAAATCTCTTGCTCTGCTGATTTCTTTTCTTTTGCTAATGACTCGGCAATCGAGTTTTGCCTTGGTGGCCACTCCGCGTCAAAGGCCTCTGGGAAGATCATGGGCATCCCAGCTTTCCATGGCTGTCCCAACCTCGTCGTCGTCCACTACTCCTTCACGACGAAAGAAGTCGGTGCAGGAAAGAACCCCAGAAGAAGCTGTCTCTCTGATTAAGGATGTTCTCACGGCAGTCATGGAAGCTGGCCCCCGAGCGGGTCCAGCGCGAACTCTCCAGGCATATCGAGCTCTAACGTCGACAATTCAAGACTTTGTTCCAGCGTTTCAAAGGCAACCTGAACAGTTTTCAGCACCCGTCGCACTTCGCAAACTTTTCGAACGCCTTGGTGCGACGTACGTAAAGCTCGGTCAATTTGTTGCATCGTCACCCACAATTTTTCCGGCAGAGTATGTCACAGAATTCCAGAAATGTCTCGATCAGACGGAACCTTTGGATTGGAGTGTCATTAAGGGGGTGATTGAAAGTGAACTTGGTCCTATTAGTCGCTCCTTTTCCTATGTCGACCCCAAACCTCTGGCATCGGCTAGTATTGCTCAAGTACATCGAGGCACTCTGCGAACTGGTGAACAGGTGGTAATCAAAGTTCAGAAGCCTCGCATCGATGAATCACTAAAAGCCGACTTGAGCTTCATATTTGTGGCGTCGCGCATCTTGGAATTTCTCCAACCTGATTGGGAGCGCACCTCGCTGTCTGCTATCGCAGGCGACATCCGATCCAGCATGCTGCAAGAGCTTGATTTCAAACTGGAAGCCAACAATGTCGAAGAGTTTCGTGAATTTCTTCTAGAACAGCAGCTGAACACTGTCGCGACTGCACCGAGGGTCTATCGTGAATTCACTGGAACAAAGGTTCTGACCATGGAGTATCTTGATGGTGTGTCACTGCTGAACAAGGAAGCCATTGCCACGATCACGTCAAATGATCCGGAATCTATTATTGTGAACGCGCTGAATGTGTGGACGGCGTCCGTGCAAAACATGCCTTTCTTTCATGCTGATGTGCATGCTGGAAATCTCCTTGTCTTGCGCGACGGGCGTGTTGGATTCATTGATTTTGGGATTGTCGGACGAGTATCTCCAAAGACGTTTCAAGCTGTGAATGAGTTAAGCGTAGCGCTTGCACTGAGAGACTATCGCGGCATGGCGCAAGCACTTTGTAACATGGGTGCCACTGACGAAGAAGTAGACATTGTGAAGTTTGGTTCAGATATCGAGATGTTGTTGAATGACCTCAGCATGGTCCAACCTGATGTGACTATAGCTGCCATGGCCGATGGAAGTGTGGCTGGCAGCGTATCTGTGAGTGAACAGGAAGTCACTAATATCGTGTTGGCGATTGTAAAAGTGACTGAAGACAACGGACTTAAGCTCCCTCGCGAGTTTGGGCTACTCGTGAAACAATCACTTTACTTTGATCGATACCTGAAGATATTGGCTCCCGGTTTGGATGTCATGACATCAGATCGTTTGGAAGGGATCAACACGGCTCCCGTCGTTGCACGTCGTCGTTAGCGTTGTTGGGTCTAGATCACCACATCGGAGCTAGTGAAGTCAATGGAAGATTCGTGATTAGGGAAGAGGAATGTGATGGTCATGAGAAATCGATGCACGAGAAGATGCGCAGTGATTGAGGATGCAGGACGAGTGTAGAGGAGATGTTGGTAAATTCACTCACGTGAACCAAGAAGCACGTATGAGAGGATTCGTCGTAAGAAAACTGCCCGGGGTGCTGGTACTGTAGAGTGACGAGCCACCAGTTGCAATTATTGGGCATCTATCATCTAGATTCTCTTGGTCTATTCTGCATATAGTACAGCTATCATTAGAAGCGTAATAGGTGCTTAATACCAAACTCCACGCATATTGTTTTCAGCTTTTCGTCGTTAATTGTCTTCACATAAAGTTAGGAATGCAGTACCAAAGAAGAAATAGTCAAGTACTCGGAGAATCAAACTGAGTTTGGGCCGTTTCCTGTCTCGGTTGCTGACAAGAACGCACCATCACCTGTAACGCTGGAGCTGGGGTCGCTTTTAGAATCATCGTCGCTGCCCGCCTCACTGTGTCCCCGCTGATTTGCCGTTCTCTTGCGATACACGAGTCCAACCAGCACAGCGACAGCCACAATGACCAAGACCGCAATGACAATCGTTCGAACAGAGGACGAATCTGGGGCTCCTCCGAGCGGGGCTTGGTTTCCATCTCGGCTGACGGCCGAGGAATCAGTAGGATAGGCTTGTTTTGGGTGGAAGCGAACGGCAAAGATATCACCATTCACGTAGGTCCCAGCCTCCAACTGTTTCACCAAAACTTCATCGTACACGTGATGCTCGGCGACAGTAGATGACTCTTCGTCCGGACTGTAGACCGTCAAAACCAAGTCAACAACTGTACAGTACGCGCCTTGCTCAACTGAAGAGCACACTTCTGCGGCAGCAATGGAACAGTACATGAGTGTCAAATCGGTCAAAATCAATTTGTGAATGAATGCGTGCCACAGCATGGCTTTCCATCTCATCGACGTGTCTTACCAGGATTATTGCTAAGCGCAGCATCAGCTGTGTTGGTAGTTACGTCCAACCCAGTGACGGTGACATTGTTCTGTTCTGTTGACATTGGTTCCAGCAATAGTCTTTGGTTGCTGGGTTTCTGGCATAGTGAGAAATGGACCTCTCCAAAGGACGCAATGCTCTTGGCAAGACCTTCAAGGACTGCCGGATCATTGCTAACGGAATCAACATCGAGTTGAACAAGAATCCGGGTACTGGCGGTCGAATCTCTACCGACGCAATGAGCTCCATCTTCAATGGGCGAGAGCATCTCTGTATTTGAAGCTGTCGGTGCCGTGTTTGCCGACGGAGCCACAGTCGGAGCGATGCTGTTACTGTGTGAAAGGGACATGCCTGGGAATGGAAGGGACATGCCTGGTTGTGGAAGCGACATGCCGGGAAATGGAATCGACATGCCTGGATATGGCAAGGACATTCCAGGGTATGGGATAGACATTCCAGGAAGTGGAAAGGATGCACCCGCCTCGTTGCCATAAGATGTACCACCCTGAAGGAACCTCCTCTGAATGATCTTCATTTCATGAAAGCTGAGAACGCAAGGCCAACAATGTTAGCTCACTTGCACCTCATGATGCTACTGTACGAGCAAAATCGTCAACGAAAAATCGCGCGGATTCATCCACTTACGCCTCATGGACATCGACATCGTCAACAGGTCGTCCAAATTCAAAGTCAACATGTCCTCGAATTGCCTTTTTGGGACCGATGCGCATAGTGGAAAGCGCACCGTCGGCAGCGGAGGCGAAGAATCCGGTAACAATGATGAACTTCATGGTAGCAGTGGTTTTGGTCGGGAGCGAACAGAATGGTTTTCTTGCTCTTTTGTAAACTCAGCTCAAGTTTTGTGAGAGTAATCTCATCCAGGCGAAATGCCTCTGGCAACACAAATGTTATCGCTGTCACGTCGGCATCGGCAACTGAGCTTCGTGTGAACAGCAAGCCATTTACACGCAATGTACGGTTACGTCGCCACCAAAGGTATCACTTCGGTGCGTGTTGAAACGGAAGGAACTTGTTTTGGCTTCGGTCGAACATACCAAGATTTGATGCTTCGTGTCACGTGCTATAAAAGACACTTCTAAGAATAGCAGGTAGCACGCGCCACGCAGTCGAGTGCGTTTCAACGTGCCCTCAAGTACCTTGATCAGCACACAAACACATTATACACATTGACTGCAAACTGTCAACATCACTCTCCCCTCCGACAATTGGTTTTCATCGCCCAAGTACAGCACACGGTCTCAACGAAGTCGAAGCGTGACTTGTGATATTTCAAATTTCAAACCGTTCCGATTCAACCGGATCTGGATTTTTCACTGCATAGTATCTACTACGCATACTTGTACACTTGTATGACATACTATGCATAATAAAGCATGATTAGAGATTAGAAGTGCGCTATGTACTTCTAGTAGAGTACCGGTAGTAGTCGTACTCGAGTACATAGGAATACTATCTACTATCTATGTATGTACCTTGTACTCCGAGTACGGTGTACCTGGTACCCTGGTAGCTGGTAGAACTACCGGTAGTGTAGTAGCCTGTAGTATGTCGTTCCATTGCTAATTTATTCTTCATCAATCGTTGACCACTCACATTCGCCGCAACCGCATGCACTTTGCGATCACGTTCGTCCACTCGAGCCGTCGTGCCCATGGGATTGATTTCCTGGCATACTCATTCGGGAACAATTCGCACTGTGCCTTTTGCATCATCAGGGCGTCGACAAGAGTCAGAGCCATCATAGCTTCCACCATGGGAACCGCGCGAGGCAATACACATGGATCATGTCTCCCCTTCCCGCGGAGCTCAACCTCTTGGCCGTCGCGGGTTACCGTGTTCTGAAGAAGGACAAGTGGCACGCAAGAGAATGTCAGAAAAGGCGCACGCACACAAGTAGTGAATGTCCATACAAGTGGCTTACCTGTAGTTGTCCAATCGTAGATGTCGGTTTGAAAGCTACATGAATGACAATGTTTTCTCCGTTGCTGATTCCACCCTGAATACCACCAGATCGATTAGTCTCGTTCGAGTCGCTCCAGTTACTGGATCAACATAGAATTCGTCATTATGATCTTTCCTGTCAGCAGGGTTCCAGCAAATCCATCTCCAGATTCAAATCCCTTGGCGGCAGGAATGGACATGCATGCCTTGGCCAAATCGGCCTCAAGCTTGTCAAACACAGGACTTCCCAGTCCAGCCGGGACATTGCGAGCGACGCAGGTCACGACACCTCCGATAGAGTTTCCGCTCTTTCTGATTTCATCAATGCGAGAGAGCATTTTCTCTGCTGAAGCAGCATCAGGACATCTCACCATATTGGAGTCCACATCTTCCATCGTAAAAGTATCAACATCTACGTTCTCTGCTTCAATATCTTGAACTTTACTCACATACGCCAAAATCTCAATTCCATTGTACATTGCCAGTATCTTGCGCGCAATTGCACCCGCTGCCACACGCCCAATCGTTTCTCGTGCCGACGAGCGTCCACCTCCAGCAATGGCACGAACTCCGTATTTGGCGTCGTACGTGGCATCCGCATGGGACGGACGGTATGCCACGTTCATATCATTTTCCAGATAATCTTGAGACCTCTGATCTTGATTGCGGACAACCATGGCGATGGGTGTGCCTGTCGTAATGCCATCTGGAGTCAAACCGGACATGATTTCGACCGAGTCCGCTTCGTTACGGGGCGTGGTAATTCGAGATTGACCCGGGCGACGGCGATCCAAGTCGTACTGGACTTCTTCACGGGTGAGGGGAATGCGAGGAGGACAACCATCAAGCGTCACACCGACGCCACCACCATGTGATTCACCCCAAGTGGAAATGCGGAAGACGCGACCGAACGTGTTGCCAGTTCCCATGAGCAAGAAACTGAGAGAATTGACAGCATTTGGGACGGCAACTAGTAGCAGCAGTACAGCGGCCGATGAGTACTTCATTATTAGCAATCCTCTTGGCAATTGTTATGACAACGACAGCACGTCCAGCTGTGGCAAAGAACTGAACATCTGAAAGTCAGTGTCACTTCTGAACCATCAAATCTATAGACAAACAGACCATTTTGTCTACGTTGAAGAATCTGGCCAAAACGGTCGCACGGCAAGACGATTTGACATTCACCTACAATCGGTCGTCGGGGTCGTCGGCTCTCTGTGCGCCTGTATCAGGGTGCTAGTACATTGGTACTACAGTACTGATTGCTACGGAGTACTGAGTAATCTCGACGTCTCCGGGTTGGTTCGGATTATCTTGCACCTTCGATGTTACGACATCAACGGTCGACGTATGTACATTGTATTCCGACATGTATACTCGTATGCATACTTGTACTCGAGATCTCGTACATACAGAACACGTGTACTGTACAATACACATGGATCATGATAGACAACTGCCAACTGCCCTCATATTGTACTTACACCGTGTGCGAGTAGTTTTTATTCTGAAAATCTGGATTTTCGTTGTTCGTCGATCCGATGTCCGATGTGCGTACAGGTGAGAAACATTTGTTTCCTGCCGACTATATTCTGCATTCTGCACTCTGCATCGAAATCAATTGCATCTTAATGATCCCAGCGACAGAGTTGAACACCGTCCTACTTTGACAATATCCTTACCATGATACCTACTACTCATCACAAGAGGCTTTCCTTCAGAATAACTGCGCCTGCAGTAACCCTAGCTGTTGTGCTGCTCTCAGAGTCCTTCCGGTCAACCGTTGGCTTCATGCCTTCGCCCAGCTTCCGCTACCGTCCCTTCCAGGTTTCGATTCCGGTTGCGTCCACTTCCAAAGATCTGCAGGAACAAGAAACTGTTTCCAGTGATGGTGATGCCACCAGCATTCCCAAGAAGAGCCCTCTCGATGAGTTCGACGCTCAAATGTCCTTCACCAATTCCTCATTAGAAGATCACTCTCACTTGGATCACTGTATTTCCGACAATCTCAGTATCGACCCTGCTTCGATTGAATTTGAGCATTTCTCGGATGAATCTGTAAATGGCGACTACGGTTTTGTCAAAATGTTTCGTGGATCTGCCAATTACATTGCCAACCATCGCTCGACAACTGCCGTTTACCACATTCCCGGAGGCTTGTTGGAAAAACCAGAAAAATTTCGTGATTTGATGAATGACATTGCCCTCACGTGGTTGTTGGGGATGAAGATTGTTCTAGTGGCAGGGTGTCGCCATCAAATCGATAAGCGAGTGCCGAATCGTACCGCTGTCAATGGAATTTATGTCACCGACAAAGAAACGTTGAGGGTCATTAAGGAAGAAGCGGGATATGTTCGATTTGAAGTGGAACGACAATTGGCCAGAGCGCTGCGGACACATGGGACGGAAATGGATGGAAACGTTGTCAGTGGAAATTTCTTTTCGGCCCAGCCATTTGGTATCTTGGATGGTGTCGATTACAAGTTTTCTGGATTTGTTAGGCGAGTGGAAGTTGAGAAGATTCGACGCCTGCATTCGACGAGGGATGTCTGCCTTTTGACTACACTGGGTGTGAGCCCTAGTGGTGAAGTATTCAATGTCAATTCGGAATCGTTAGCTGCCACTGTCGCGGGTGCCTTGGGAGCATCCAAGATTATTTTCTTCCTGGAGCAACAAGTCCGATTGAAGAACAAGGATTTTGGCAACCAAGTCATGTCACTCCGTCACTCCGATGCAAGCAATCTCTTAAAGCATCACAACATTGAGATTCAGAAACGTGGCGCGGTCCTCGTCAGTCGCAATGAGCCAAGTGACGACAGGGTGTCGAAGACATGCTCATTCGAATTGGCTGGGCCACGTCGGCGTTGGACCAAGGAGTTAAGCGGGCTCATTTATTGGCCCCCACCCAGGGTGCTTTGTTACAAGAGTTGTACACCCGGGATGGGAGCGGCACACTCGTATCGCGTGATATATACGAAGGTATTCGAAGAGCCAACGTTAATGACGTTGTGGGCATCCACGAACTGATTTCACCGCTTATCAAGATGGGAACGCTTGTTGATCGCCCCAAGGCTGTCTTGAAAAGGATATTGAAAACTACTATGTCTATACAAGAGACAACTTAGTGGTAGCGGACAGCTGCCATTCGAAGATGGCTTTGCCGAAATAGGATGCCTTGTGGTTCGCAACGAATACCGGAGCGGTGGGAGAGGTGATTCTATGCTTGGATACTTGGAGCGGTTGTGTTTACGACTCGGCGCCACAAAAGTTTTTGTGTTGTCAACGCAGACCATGGAATGGTTCATCGAACGAGACTTCCAACAGGTGGAAGTCGATAAATTGCCCCCCAGTAGACAGGCGACGTACAATCATGAGAGGGGGAGCAAAATTTACATGAAGTTGATCGACAGCGACCGAGAGTTGGACGCCTCTGAATTGTGGTGGAATAGATAAAAAAACATCCATGATGAATTATATCGTTTTGAAACTAGCTCCATCTTCTAGAGACTAGGTTACCGAAATTGTGCGTAAGGTTCTGATGCACGCAGCGCGACTACCATCCCATTTTCATCACCTATGCTTGCGACCTTGAGCTGTCGTGGTGCCTCACTTGGATTCTGAAGGTGAGAGCGAATGTCGTTCGACAACCACTCACAGTGGTTGCATGAATCCCTTCGAAGGGTACGACGCAAAGTAATGTCCGCGCAGATCCTATCAGACTTGGAAGCGGAACTTCATCGTTTGATAGCGACGGTGTTGGCATGTTAATGAGCTAGCCGTCGGCCACCTCATCATCGTAAATTGGTTGGATGAATCAAGTCACGAGGCAATCGTCGGTACCATTCTACGATGCAGGTGCGATGTCGAAAACATGGTTGCGGAACACCATTGGTGTCTTGTAAGTGTCGAAGCGCCCCTGGGAACCGTTGGAATCACAATACTCTTGCCAAAGAAGTACGCGCGCCCAAAGAAACCAGGGATATGATTTCTCCAACGCTCAAATCCCTAACCACGTCGAGAGAGACTGGTAAGACTCCCGACTTTATCTTGGCCAGTCGCGCCACAAGCTTTCCCCGCACAGCCGAGCTTGAGCGCAGTGCTCCGTGTACAGCATCATCCGCAAGCAACTCCTTTGGCAGATTAAGCACCAAATCCTCGATTGTCGGGTCGTGGTGCGTTACTTGACTGCGAATGCTCTCATCGTCTACAATCGCTGGTGACTCATTGAGAAGCCAAGCAAGAAGCTGCTTTTGTAATTCGGGTTCGCGGTTCAGTCTGCAAACTTCGGAAATAGCACGACGAATAACCTCTTGGCTCTCTTGTAAGTTCCTCTTCAAGTCTCGTTCTCGCCTAGCAAGATCAGGCGTCCCAACAACGTGAAGCAAACCTCGTCGATCTGGACCAAATGGAGTTGCCAGTAACTTCCACAGTAAATCACTATCAGAGCGTGCCTGGTCATCGTTTACCAGTCCTCGATCTCCGAGCATGGCCAGAGCAACAATTTTGAGCGCTGGTTCCATTGCTTCAAATGACGAGAGCAGTGTTTGCACAGATTCGTCCGGTAAGATTGAGTTTTGGAGGCGTAAATGAGTAACAGTACATATCCCGTGAGCCTTGTCGAGTCTCATCTCAATTCCGTTCTTGCCGCCTTCTAGGAAAGCAGTAGCGATCTCTTGAACAACCATTTCCTCTCCCAAGGCAGCTCGGTGCCTCGACACTCGCGCCGAAACGTGAAGTTTCTTCTTCTGACTGTTCCACACGATTTCACTCACGCGATCCAACGAGCTGGCACGCGCACCACCCACGCCTAACAGCAGACGAGTTACCTCGGCAACATTGGCCAGGGTGGAGTTAACTCATAGGACTTGCCGTTCGGACTTTCATCAAGTAGTCGCATCCAGGAAGATCACTGAGGACGTGAAACCAACGCTCGCCATCACCCTGTTGTTCGTACAAGTCAATCAACTCCCGTGTCGCAGTCGGTGGTAGTCTCGACAAATCAAACGTTCCGGTCGACTCGTCCCACAGGAGTAAATCGAACAACTCGCGCACTGTAACTTCCACGCAATCAGATTTCGGATCACCACCGTCGTATCCGTACTTTCCGGGAGCAATGGCAGGCTTGTAGGCGTGCTGAATGGCCATGGAGGCGCACGTCACTTCCAAGGCGCGCGACCATTCCACGTGATTCTTGGTGGGCGAGTCGGTCATCAAAACGTCCATCGCACAGGCAATGGAATCTGGAGAGAGAGATTTTGGGTCGAAGGTGTTGGTGGACCACTCACGTTGAGCGGTCGGATCATGTCGGAGCGCGTTTCCTAACTCGTCGTCAGTAAGAATGGATCGCTGGGTGATTCTTTCCACTGCCAAAAGAAATTCTAACAAGCACGACTTGTCACGACTTATCTCCCAAAGCGCTTTCAGCCAAAGAGGAATAATCAACGATGATGACGCATGACTGCTTTCTTGAGTTTCAGAGGATTCCACAATCAAGTTTTTCCAGCGCTGCAGTGAGACTCCCGTCCAATTGTCCTGCACATAATTCGATCTGATTCCTTCTGCCCGCAGGATCTCCTCCAGAGCCACAATGGGTGCGTCAGGTTTTGGCCGAATGGGCAGGTCAGTCGGCAGCGTTGGGTTACTCAGAGCTAACATAGTTCCAATCGTTTGAGGCGTCAGGTGTCCTGCTGCCATTGATCGTTTTCGTGTCATGCGGACAGGCTGGTGTCGATCGGCTTGAAACAAAAGCTGCGTGGCGAGTTTGGCGGGTGTAGTCAACTTTGTGGTCGTGAAAGTCGAAAGGTTCTGCGAAGCCAGGACTGTTCCAATTCTGAACAAATTTCCACAAAATGGTGAGCTTTCCATTGCTGCGCCAAGACACGGAGATAAGTGTTTCCAGCCTGGCGCGAGGATCTGAGACGTCTCGATGAGGTGAGCATGAGTCAAAGTTCGATCCTTTGATTTCTTGGTCAGTTCAGATGATGAGGACAAGCTGCGAATTGGGATCAACAACATTGCTGATTGTCTTCGGCGGCACGAGCGATTCCAAGCATTTCGATACATGATGATGTTTCAATTGATGAATCGTAGTACAGCTGGTTTTCTGTTCTAAAATCCGGGCGCACGTCCCAGTATTAATTCTACGCTAGACCGATTTCACTGCCAATATGACGTCACGAGGGCGGGACTTTGTCGTGTTGGAAGCAAGGCTTCCACAATGAGATTTTCAAGCCGTCGTTTGCAACATTTCCATTCTAATCTATAGATTTACCTCCTGCAGTCACCTTCCTATGTAACTCAGTGAACCTACTGTTGGTGATAAATCTATAGATACAATGGTTGACAAAGGTAAATATGCTATTTTGACTGATGCCGTCATGCTACTTCGAACAGACATCACGTATGGTCCGAGATTGTCAAATTGCTGGCTTCCTGCATCAACTTGGGCTGAAGCTTTAGGAGATTTGATGTCAATGCGTCCCTTGGCGTCATTGATGTAAGAAGGTTCAATACAGGGATGTCCAAGTCGGCTTCTTTCGGAGAATTGATGCACCGATTTGATGGATCAAACACAACAGGAGTGTTCAGAGTCACATACAAGAACACATTCTATTACTACTTCACAGAGAAATCAAGGCAGATACGGTACCCATGTCCACTTAACAGTGCATGGAACGAAAAAGTAATGGAAGCAGCCGCAAATGTGCTAGTCATTCCAAGCACAAGATCAAGACCCGCTCTCGACACAATGATAACTACACCTGTCAACACGGAGGCTACAACGGGAGGAAGGATCGGAGACATTGTTGAGCAATCACCGAGCAAACGAGCAAGGATAGGAGATACTGGTGCGGCCGCTGTAATGATTGCTGCTGATGCTTCTAGCTCAAGTTACTGGCCATGTAGCCCAGAGGCATACCGAGTGTTCAAACCACCAAAGAAACATGGGACAACGAATTGCGAGGATGGGAATGATACTGATTTCGATTCTGAAACTCCAATGGAAGCACTTCAGAGAAGGATTGTACTGCTTCAAAGCGTTCATGAGGAAGAAAATAATTGGAGGAATGTTGTGCAAGGTAGAGATATCGACAACGTGTGTACCAAAGCTGAGATATGCGCTGTCAGGCAAAGGGCGACGTTTCTTTGTTATGCGTACCGATTGGCTCTTGCAAAATGAATGAATGGACGTGGCAAGACTGTTGCACTGAATCTTGTAAGGTATTGAACACTGTTGGTATGACGCAAGCAACCTTCTATAAAACCATCGCAAATTGGAACATTGTGTTCCGTAATTTTGAATGCTTCCCAAACCCAAACTTGTCTGTTCAGTGTGGGAAACGACCTCTTCCTCGAGTTCTCGAAGTGTTTCCATGCGCAAAGGAGCAGATTGTTGCATTTGGCGTCGAGAACTTGTCACATCTTTCAATTGAAGCAGTCTATCAATTCGTTCATTCGTCTGTAATCCCAAGGCTGGCTGCGTTGTGGAAACGTGAATCGGTAGTAGACGAAGATACTGCAGAAACGTCAACATTGAGTACAAGTACTACAGCCATTAATCCTACTAGCAATCCTGTCGATGTCGATCAAGATGAGGATGATATTGCGCTATTCCTTCGCGCACATAGACTTAAAAACATGAGCTTCACAACAGCATGGCGCTGGATGCGATTACTCGGATTCAAGTATGATACGAGAAGGAAGAGCTTCTACGTCGATGGCCATGAACGTGAAGATGTTGTCGCACATCGAAATGCATTCTGCAAGAACTACCTTACCGTGCTTGAGCCACGTTGTCGGCGTTGGATTCAGCTTCCACTCAGTGAAGCTGCTACGATCAAGACCTTAGACACAGATTTCGGACATCATTACTATGATATTATATCTGATGAGACTCGGGTTGAGTTTCACGTTGACTATTGGAAGAATTGCATATCAAGAATCAAAAGGGGAGAAGAGGCAGCGCGAGATGTTGAAGCAAAACAAGCATACGAGTGTCATCATCAGTCAGGCCCTTGATGATTATTGGTCAAGATGAGTCTGTCTTCGCGCAGTATCTACTGTCCTCCAAACAATGGGTTGGGCCAAAGGACAAGTGCCACTTCTGCCCAAGTCGGAGGGCGATGGGTATATGCTTTCTGCGTTCGTGTCACGCGAATTCGGCTTTGGCAGGCAGATGACAGAGGATGAGTTACAAAGAGTGAATATGGCAAGGCAAACAGCAGCTCTCGGCGGTGGAAATTACCTCGATACAACAGCTGCGATGGAAATCTTGGGAACAACGAGGAAGCCGATTTTGTTGGAATCCCCTTCGTAAAATACTTGTTCATCGGAATCAATAATCAGGGTTATTGGAATTCATACCACATGAGTCTTCAGCTTGAGGATGTGGTTGATTGCCTACGAATCCTATATCCAAGCTTCGATTTTGTATTTTTGTTCGATCATTCTCAGGGACACGCTCGCAAACGTGATGGTGCACTCAGTGCGATCAACATGCAAAAGAACTTTGGAGGATCAAAACAGCAGATGAGAGACACAGTCATAATGTCACAAGAGGGTTATCTGGGCACACACTCACCAACCCTGGGCATCGGAGACACACAGTCAATGGTATTCAATACTGACGACTGTGGCCCATGGTATTTGACACCAGAGCAACGTGACTTACAACGTCATGATCGAATAATGGGGAAAAGAAGCAAGCCAATTGAAAAACAAAGAAGACCCTTCTTGAAGAGCTCAACGAAAAGGGTGTGACGCTCCAACAAAAACGCGGGTACACTAAAGCCGAACTTCAGGAATTGGCAAGAAACAATTCAATCGAAACTCACAAAGAAGTCGACAAAATCCTATCTGGATGGGAAGGAAAATCTAAAGGCATGCTACAAGTTCTGTGGGAAAGAGGACTGATTGATCCAAGTGAGTTAGATAAATACACTGTCGACGGAAAGAAAGACACAATTTCAGGAAGATTGACTTACGGTATTCCCTACGCCATCTCATCGCAGAGTGTGCTGATTTCAAGGATGAGGAAACGGCACTTCAGTACCTTGGATCTCAGCTGGGCATCACGGTACTTCTAACACCAAAGTTCCATGCCGAATTAGCAGGGGAAGGCATTGAATTTTGCTGGGGTCACGCAAAGGCTTTCTACCGACGGGTTCCTGTATCTCAAAAGAGGGGACGAGAGAATTTCAAACAACTTGTGAGAGATTCAACGTGTTCAATCAAGGAGTTGACCAAAGAAAGGATGGGAAAGTTTGCTTCGAGAGCACGCGCATATATTTGTACTTACCATCATCTTTTTGAGAGTCAGCAGAGAATGAGGCAGCAAGGTCGTACCCACAACTTCATCGCCACAAGTATAACAGAAGATCAAGGACTTCTGTACTCCGAAATCCAACGCCTGATGAAATTGTTCAAGTCTCACAGGTGTGCATTGGACTTCGATCGTGGCTTCGTCAACAGTGCACTCAAAGAAGCAAAGACAAGAAACGAGGAGGACGAGGTGTGATCATCATGTCGACAGAGATGGATTTTTATGGTCGCAGGAGACAGCTGCTACTAAAACTTGATAAAGGATATGGAAATAATATGCGTGCATGGTACGAATTGTACACAACCTACGTTCGGACGCTTCAACGAAAAACCAGCTGTACCTGGTACTATCGTTGGAATTTCATCGTCGCCAGAAAATATGGCAAGACTTGTTGCTATAAGCACTGTATACTGTACACGGAAAATACCCTCCAAAACGACGGGTTGGCTCATTTCTCACATAGTAGTACAAGTACCATCCAACAGGAATCACTCTCCATGTGTCAACAAATTCCCAACATGTGTCTCCTGTCCTGCATCGTAATTGTTGAGCGCAACCATGTTACAACTGTTGTTGCAGGACCAGATTCACAAGTGCTGGAACTCTTATCCTCTATAACACAATAGTGTTGCAGGACCAGATTCACAAGTGCTGGAACGCTTATCCTCTATAACACAATAATCTTGTTTTGCAAACAAGAAGCCAGACACGCAAGAATCAATCAACCCTAGATTGAATTTGTTGTTTTGAATGAAACAAAGAGGTTGCTTATGAGTTAAACAAACCTAAAATTCAAAGCACTCCCATTTGACCAACCCCAGATATTTGCAAACTAGTGCACAGCCATACAGTTGCTTCAACTGGACTTCAAGATAGAGAATCTGGAACTTGATGTGCAAAAGACCTTCACCTGGATACACTGGTGATGAGAAGCAGCAATTTTGGTCAATAAAACTCATCAAACACATCAAGAGGAATGAGTCTTTCAAAGGTAACCTTGCCATGATTCTTGCTTACTAGTAGTATGCACAGTCATCATGAAGGCCATGCACAAAACCCTTATCAAGGACACATCAAGATGAAACAAAACATTGTTTCTAGTTGCAAATCCGATATTCAGGGCAGTCACCACGATGAAATGTGGCCATCACATACCACAGTGGCATGGTCACGGCAATTTGCAACTTGGTACCAACAAAGGATGATGAAGGGGGCAATGCTCACACAACAGAAGGAAGGGAAGCCATTGCACAAGTCAGGACACTAAGTAGCATGATATTTTGAATACCTGGCTGCAACTTATGCCATGATGGGAAGAGACAAGTAGTATCTTCATGATGTAAAACTTGCTTATAGTCTCCTTGTCAAAAACCGCTCCCCAGAGAACTCCAGAACAAGAAGGATTGCCAGCCACAGCAACCAGAGCACACCTGCACTGAAGGCCAGCACCATGACTTGTTTGCTTAGGGAGGATGGTTGCTGGAAACTATGGACTGACACAAGGGAATTAAGTGTTAAAGCTGCCGAAGCATCACACACATTCCTTGAAGCTGCACTGCTGCTGAAGGGACTGAGGGAGCCCTCCATGGAAACATGCATTGCTTGTGCAGTACTGTGAGTACATGATGGCTCAGTCAAACTCCAGCTGCATCAAATCAATGTGGATCTTGCTTGACTCTCAATCCACCATATCTATGTTCAAGAACCAAAGCATGCACATGATCAATGTTAATACTGGTGAGGGAAAACAGGTACTGTGTACTCTAGCAAATTACGGGTACCAGGATTCCGTATTGGCTGGTGATACAAGTCTGGGAACTGGTGATTTAAGCCATCCGAGAGCACTGAGACTCATGTAATGTAGTGCTAACCGGTCTAATGACAATGTGTATTCGGCATGTAATGGTTGGACTTAGTGAAATTAGATGAAAGTAAAATTGTGAGCCTTGGAAGACTCTGTACTGTTCAGTACTGTACAGTGTACTGTACTCGACATGATTTCGCATGCTTCCGACGGGATCAAATCACTGGTATTTGATTGCGAACAATTTGTTGCATGCCAACATGAGAAAAGTATGTTGAGTGACCAGAATGGGCATGAGGACCCATGAAACTTCCCCACATGTTTCATGTCAGCCAAATCAATAAACCTGTGCTGAAGTTTGACAAGAAACATCCTTCTGGCCATTATGTTTACGACTTAGGTGCTGCTGATAGCAGCAACAAGTACAGTAGTAGGCAGGCTAGTGTAGGCATTGCAGCAGCATACAGTAGGGCATCAATTGTCACTGAAGAGAAAGGCATATTATTTGCACAGGCAACTCACGGCAGCCGACACCACGCGTTGAGAGCTAGTATACTATTGATTAATTGAATGAATCCTGTCATGAGTGCGGGATATTCGGGACAAGCATACAAGGCGCGTGTCCCACGATGACGTGGAGGACTGCTGACGCGCACGCACGGATAACCTGTTGGTCCATATGGTGGGACCGGTTTTGGAACTAGATTCTAGATCTGCTCACTCTTTTTATAATTGATCAAGTTGCATGCCGCTTCTTGTCGATTGTTATATTGTTAAGGGTCAATCTCCGGCAATGGCGGATTCGCCACACTTGCGGGAGATTTCACTGAGTTTATCAGACCCACATGCTTTGCAGATGAGCTGCATTGGTGAGTGATGCGAGGACTTGATCAATCCGAGCATGATTGCTGATTCTGTGCAAATGCGACCATTGATGTGTTGGTCACACAACTTGGGGCGCGCGGCGGCAATTGACGATGATGGTGACGTCACCATAGGCGCTATGGTTCAAACCAGAAGCGCAGGAGGCCAGAATCCCCATGGTGGGGATGTGCTTGTCAATGTTGACAGGAAAGCACAAGGACCAACTTCATCAAGGCAAAATTCCGTGGAAAAGTTTCCTAAAATTAGTCATGCATGATGTGGCGCGTCATGGGTACGCGATGCCCTAAGTACAATTGCTTTATTGAGCCTACTTAGGTGGTCAGGTTTGGTATTGTCCCTACGGGACTAGTGTATACCGGACACATTAGCAAAGTGTGCTATTTTACTATGCTCTTGGCTCATTTTGATATATGTACGATGGCCGTACACGTATGGACAATGCCCACTGACGTGTGTGCAAAGGGTGCACGTATGAACGTGAGAACCGAGCACAACGATGGTCGTTGTGAGCGCTCGTTTGTTTTTTTACTTAGCGCGGTACACGAGTGACGAATGTCACAGAATCCGCCACGTATGTACCGGACGTTCGTGTTACTTCAACATGTAGACGTTCGCACTCACACAGACAGGTCAATTTCACAATTGATCCGGAAGTCGCTCAAGTGTGACCAAAATGTGCGGATGATGTACGATCGACGTGACCATACGCACGATTGGTCTGAAGATTCCTTAAGTAAGCGGTCGTGAAAACGAGATTCTTCGCGCTGACGTACTGAACCACGATTGGTCTGT
>JAKSYS010000413.1:0-54840 GCA_022925895.1 Fragilaria crotonensis
GCGGCGGTTCGAGTGCACACGGTTTTTCCGGATTTTTTGTTCACGTTATGTAGCTGCTGGTACCAAATGTACTCTGACTGACGTTAGCAGGACAGGCTTCACACTTCAAAACCTGCTGGTAATTGTACCTGGTACCAGGTACATGTAGTCTATCATACCCGATTATTACGAAATAGGATGGCATCGCAATCTTTCATTATGATGCCATCGTGTCATGATTGCGCCAAGACAACATGTTTGAGCATTATGTACAATGCTATCTTCTTCTACATTAATAATACTATGAATTAAACAGACCATCAGAATCGGGAAAGAATGTGCATCACAACTTAGCAACTTTATTTCCCATGGGATAGTAACAAAGGAGCATGCAAACTGTGGTTGCAATTCAGCGGAGCCCGGGACGCTTGAGTTGTCGGGAGGCCAATAATTCTCACTTATAAACGAATCAGATCTGGACAGATCTGGATTTACCGCAATGTCGTCCACTGCGTTGTCCAGTTGTATTTACGGGTCAAGTCATTGGACGTCAGGCAAAACTGGTCAGTCTGAGGGTCGACGACCCAGCAGTCGCGTGTTGCATGCCCATCAAGGCCACCAGGCTCTGGTACTGACTATACTACCACCAAGAAATTGAATGGAGGCTTCGGTGGCTCCATGTGCCGCTCGAATGAAATTGCATTTAGCAAAGAACTGTTTTGGCAATATTGTTGTGTTGTTTCCGATATTGTTGTGTGTTGTTTCACTGGCTGCAGTGTTAGCTGCTGCAGAGAGGCTGGCGTCTCATTGCCAATTGATACTGACAAGAAGCAGTGAAAATAGCTCTATTGTGTCGAGCAAACGTCATCATCATAACAATCAAAGTGATCATCAATGGTCCTCTCACTTCAGGAGTCCGGAGTCCAAAAGAGTAATGTTGCATTGTGATACTCTGCATTTGCTAAGAAGCTCTTCCAAACTGACATGAACGAGACCTGCTTCGCGACAACTGATTGCCCTGCTTCCAACAATTTCACAACCGACACCACACGCACTGTTGCTCACACAGACCACAAAATCTGCTCACGCCATTCCCATTCCCAATCGACATCGAAATGCCAGTGCCAAATTTGGTCCTCGTTCAGCGACATGACAAGTAGGCTTTACAGAGTGGCTCATCAATACAATTCTGCACCAAATCTCAAATGCAAATTCTTCTATGCTGAAGCTGGTTGCAGCAGGTACTTGCAGCCTGTCAACAACAGCGGTGGGGACCACGAATGGAAGATTGTCATCACTTGGAACTTGCGGTCTCTTGATCTCTCTTGTCTTGCTCCTGGTACTAATGTGTATAATGTGAACACATTTCCAAGACGGAAGGCAAAGTTATGGTTTGTGCAACAGTGTAATCGGGGATGCCATGGTCGCTCAAGGAAGGACGACGAGTGAGACTATGGCAGTCGGAGCACGTCGAATTTCCGTAGTAACAAGGACGTAGAATTACTACTAGGAGCTACGATGATGACTGTTATAAAAACTGGCACGAATCTTCCTTCAACCGTGTGCACTCGAACCGCCGCATTGGAGCTAGTAAATCTCAAGCTTTAAAAATTGATTTCGGCCCTTACTCAACTTCTTCATTTAACCTGGTACATCAAAATTAACTCGGCACACGTGTTCTCCATTGAGTTGACAGTTCCTGACCTATGCTTTTGAATGCAAAACTGGAACCATTTTTTCACGTGATTTTTAGGTGGACAAATAACACGGTTTCCCCGGATGTATAGTAGTACACAACCTACACAAGCCGCCACCTCGCAAAATCATGTCATGTCAGGCCTCAACTCACACATTGACAACTTCATTGCCTTTCACCTCAATTGAGCAAAAATGCTCTGCCTCTTGTAGGGGGTCCAAATCAGTACTCCAAATCGGTACTTTGGACTTTCCAAAAATGGTAGATCCTCAAATTGAATGTTTGGTACCGATTTTTTGTGGTAATGCCTCCGAACTCTGCATTTGTTACTCAAATCGGGTTACTTTGATAAATTTGTCAAAATGTACCGTACAGTCATGTTTCTTTGCAAATGTTGGCAACATCTGAATGCAATCCCATCATTAAGTTGCTCTTTTAAAGACATGAGGATCATTGTTTTTCACTCTGTCAATGAATTGTGTATGGAACAGCATCATGGTCTCAACAATGGACTGATGATTTTGCTTTTCATTTTTATAATCACAATTACAAACAGTACCGAGTTTGCTTACTACCGGTTTAGACCAACCCTTCAGTAAAGATTTGACTAGTTTGGATTCCAATTGGTGCTGTCCAACACAAGGGTAAGCATTTCTGAGCTTGACAAGTAGGGGTTCTTAGTGAGTCACTAGTCATACATGAATCAGTATTACTGCTTGAGTGCTCCAGTTCCTACTACCTGGGCAACAGAATCATCCCTCTATGGATGGGAATCAAATCATCACTCCCAACTCCCGACTCTCGACCTCTCTATACAACATCTCCACGAGGAATCCATTTTCCCTCATTCATCTTATTAACAAATGACTCTCTGTTCTGTTTTGAACCTCAGGACATTCATTTGAACTTAGAATGGGCAGGTAGACTCCACGAAAATGTCAGTCGTGAAGACAAGTCACATTCATGCACGTTGCCTGCAACTCTATGTGCAATGGATTCTGTCTATAGAGATCAGCTTTCACTTATCCCAATTGTGAGATTAATAGGATTCTGTCTTTTGAGATCAGCTTTCACGTCTCCCAATTGTGAGATCAATAATTCTATAAGCACACAGCTTTCTATTCTACACCTTAACGATCGCCACCGTTCCCAGGTCACGAAACTCTGCAAGCAATTATCGAGTAGTGCTTCCCGAACAGTGTCAAGAACAAGCCCGGTCAGCGTGTACGTACAGAAGCGGCGAACATACCGGGGAGAGGAAACCTGGACTCGATCGGGTTTAAGGCAAGCGTAGTCGTATCTATCGTATCAAGGCTTCGCCTCTTAATGCATCTGAGACGCTTGCCATTATCGCGTCCACGTCAAAACGGAAATCTGCGCTGAGTTGGGAGCTTTGGCTTGCCTCTCGAAGCGTTTGCACCCATTTTTGTATTGCATGCTTATGTTCCGTGTGCTTTCTCCTACCTGCCTGACGTTTGACAAGCGCATTCATGATTAGGTCGTTTCCAGTATAAGCAAGGTCTTCATCAGCCTCTTCCTTCAAAGTTTGACTCGAACAGTGACCTCCGCATCAGTCAAGAATGCTGTATCCAAGTCATTCGCGGTAACGAGAGCTGTAGATGGACCCTGGCTTGAGCCTGCGGAGTGATGTCTGGAGGTTGAAATTGGTGCCCGGTCTTCAGCTCGAAGGATTCGAGGAGGAGGCGGTCCCTCCGCGTGCGATACGACTTCACCCCAGGGCGTTTCGCCGCTGGTCGAAAGAAAGGGCGCAACTCCCTTCTTCCTCTGCATCTCTGCGAAACAAAGGCTGCAATTTGCTCTGCTCAGGGGAGGAGCAAGACGAGATTCCTCCCGAGTTCATGAAAGTGCCCCCACCACACGGAACGCGTGAGGGTCACGGCCGTCGAAACCTTTTTCGGCAAAGAAATGGGGTTTCCATCATACTCCACTTTTCGCCCAATGAGTTGTTCGTTGACTTTAAACATGTCTGCCTCAGTCCACCCACTGATTTCGCCCGCACTGGCTAAGCCACTCGTAGTTAGAGGATCATCGTCTCGTACACGACCGCGACTATTGTTCCTCCCTCTGCTGCTATTATTCGCGCTTCTCGGCTTCTTTGTGCTCGAAGGTCGTTTCGGCCCAGGGGTTGGCTGTTTCTTTCCCGGTCGACTTCGCGTCTTGATCCAACGTCTTAGCTGTTTCATGAACGGTAGGACGGCGAAGGACTTCTTAGGAATATCATCCACGCTATGCCATTGTACGTCAGCAACTTCTTTCCTTGCGACTGGGGCAAAAGGAAAATCGATTGGCACGCCTCGGCAAACATACATGGTTCTTCTCTTTCCGGCATCGATAACGACTAGCGCGTCCTCCTCTTGAAGTGGTTTCCACGAAATTAGTTCGCCAGAATCAAGCATTCGCTTTGTCTCGCCAAGGGAGCAATTAGGATCGAATCCAGTTTCTTCGTAGGTTTCCCGAGCTCCGGCGTCCGTTCCAGTCTCGTGTTGGTTTACTTTTCCTGCGGGGTAAGTCCACGAGTTGCTCTGCCAGACTTTACAGAGAATCATCTTGGTGCAATCTTCATTGAGAAGAATTGTTCCATACGTGGAGATCCCTCGTTTATACGCAGAAAACTGTTCCCACATCTTGGCAAAGGATTCCTCCGCCAATAAGGGCGATATCTGAAACATCTTCAAAGCGAACGGCTTCAAGGACTTAAAACGCGGGAGGGGAAGGTCGCTATTGTCGCAGTGAAAATCGTCATAAAACCAATATGCTTGTTCCAATTGAAAAAAAATGCGATCAGCTGTTTCCAACTCTTCAGGAGGCACATTCAATAAAAACCTTGTATGAACATCATCCATCGCATCGTCGTACGCTCGACTGACAGCGTTGTCCAACATATCGCTCATGTTTATGCGTGTGTTCTTCAAGAGTGTATTCAAAATGGGAGTGAACAAAGGAAGGCGCCTTCACTCTTCACCTCCGAGATGTCACTGAAGTGGAGAGCGTGCATCTTTAGAACATCCTGGGCACTGGGCACTGGGCACCGGTGCATGGGGACAACAGGACACAGTAAGTTTAAGTACGGATGCTACGAGAGAATATGGTGCTACGTAGAGATTTGGTATATCCTACGCCGTAAGCGGGTGTCACCCAAAGCACGTAATCACTCTTTTATCTCTTACTACGTTTTTAGTTGCCCTTTTGTTCTTCCTCTCGTTTACCCGTAGCACACTAAGGTAAGAATCCGCAACTACGTACGAATTCGAACGGTTTATCAGACCCAATAAACGACAATGGGCGCGAAACGTAAGCACAGAGGGGAGAATGACGGAGAGTGTTACCCTCATCGTCGTTGAAGATTTTGGATTTCGTTGCCTCTCCATGAACACGATGTATACTATGCGCTACTGCGGAATACGTAGAAATCAGAATTTCACAGATATGATATCCGGTATACGCTGTTCGTAAGATATTTCTTGGCCACATGGCGGGCGTCAGCGATCGGTATCATGATGGACTCACGTTCTATAATTGGCCACTGGCTCCGTGAGGAACAAACACGCTGAGGTCAGGACTGATCACCCTGTACCGACCGGATTGTGACCGCCGCACACCCTGCCCATTGTGGTACGGGCCGGACGACAGACCAAACAAACACGTACTAACGCATAAGCGCCCACGCAGATGGACGCTGAACCGGTTGCCGCCGTTGCGAATGACGCTGTTGTTGTCGACGTGGAACCACCAAACCCCATTCATGATGTACTCGTGACTTGTGGTGGCGAACGCTGCGCATCGTGCTACGCTTATTGAAATCGAAGGACTTGATTCGATTGCTGCATTCACATCTATGGGTGGTGACGGAGACATCACCGAGATGGCAAAACGCATGGCATCGCGGCCATCGGTTGCAGCAAGGAGGGTAATCCTGAACAATGCAAATCAAGAAACCCAAGCCCTTGTGTACTGGGTTAAGGACTATGATAGACGCGGAATGCAGGCTGCACCCGAGTTGTGGACCGTGGGAGATGAACAAGGCGATGGAACGCAAAGAATCCGAGTATAATTATGGTAAGATTGATGTTGATATCATCGACCCCGGCAAGTGCCAGACCAATTTGGGTGGACACAGAATGCAACGATCGCCGCAAAGCTGGAACGAATCGTCCGTCCGAGTGATAGTGACGAACTCTTCTTGAAGATGACGAAGGCGCCGTTTCCAGATGCCGCTGACTGGTGAGAACTTTAAACGTGACAACAAACTGGTGTACCAGATGTTGAAGTCGGCATGTATTAAGTCTGACGCTTGGACGTGGATCCAGTCATATGACCGTGCCTCAGACGGCAGGAAGGCGTGGCTAGCCCTTGTTGCCCACTACGATGGGACAGGGAGTTGAACAAACGAGTCGAAGGGCTAAGGAAGAGCTCGCGCGTTTACACTACAAGGACGAGAAGATTTTTCCGTTCGAGAAGTATGTTACCAAACTTAAGGAGACCTTCTTTGTCTTGGAGAAGGATAAACATGAAGAGCTGACTGGTAAGCAGCAAGTTGACATCCTCCTCCGAGGAATCAGATCCACCGATACGGGCATCACTTCTGCGAAGATCAACGTATATCAAAGTTTCCGGTCAGATTTTAACAAGGCTGCAGAATTTCTTTCTGGCCTCATTGCGAATATGCACGCGTCTGCACAACTCGACTATGCTAACCGCCAGCAATCGGGCAACAAACGCCGTTACGTAAGCGCCATGGGAACCAACGATCAACGCGGTGGTCGTGGTCGTGCGCGTCAGGGTGGTGGCCGATCTGGCCAGCGTACCGGCCGTGGAGGTGGACAAGGCCGCGGTGGCCGTGGTCGCGGCAACGAACGTCGTACGTATGCGAACAATGTTGACATCACCGACCCTCATCGGAACTTTACGTCCGACGAATGGGAACGGCTCGGATCAATGCGATCATACGTCTTACAATTGCGAGAAGGCTGTCGTGGAGGGCACGGACGTGGTGACCGTAACCAAAACTACGGCAATGCCAATCGGACAACCAGCAGTGTTGCGACGAACAACAATGACAACGGCACTTCTAACGACAGCAGCAACGGAAACAATGTCTCGGCCAACAACTCCGTTGTCTCGGAAATTACTGAGCGTGGCTCTCAGAACGGCCGGAGTTTTGGCCGTGGTGCATACAACAATACCTGAAACGCGGATGCCAGTGATGCACGTTCTGTGCAAGTGCTAATCTCCAGCGCACGTCGTACCACTGGCCCCACACACCACCATTCGAAACAAACTAACCCCGGTAAGATTGCCATGAACGAAATTGACAACCATGCCGACACAATTTGTGCTGGGCCGAATTGAAACTCCTCGAGCTTTCAGGCGAGTATTGCAATGTTTCACCTCTTCTGACTACCAGCCGAAACAAGACGTTCCGATCGCGAAGTGCGCAACTGCGTATACGTGCCCTGACAGTGGCGCATCTGTGGTGCTTGTCGCCGACCAAGTTTTATGGTTCGGTGACGAATTGCATTGCTCGCTCATTAACCCACACCAGATACGTTCTCACGGATTCAGTGTGTGACGACCCGTGGGACCCGCATCGCGCACTGGGCATTGACTTGACTCCTTTTCATACCTCTTGTCGCATCGGGTCCGAATCTTCAATTTGAATCTCGCGTGCCTACGGACTGGGAGATATCCATCTCCCGATCATCGACATCACTGCTCCTACATGGAATCCCGCGGACCTACACATGTCTGGGCCGCGTTCGACTATGACGCGTGTTGTCGACTGTATATCGACCGCTCAGCGGGATATATGGTCCCATTCGACAGCACCCTCGCGGCGATTTCACTCGCCTTGATTCGCGATGCGTCTCCTCGTTGTATGCAACGCTGTCCTCGTGCACGGTGCACTTACGGGGACGACTAACACGGAGAACGCTGAGATAAGTGCAACGTTTACGAGTGAACGACATTCGAGTGTCAACTTTGAGAATCTCAGTCGCAATGGAATATCGGCCTTGAAACGGCCAAGCGAACTTTACAGGTGACAACGCAGCGCGGTGTTAGAACCGCAGTCCATCCCTTGCATCGTCGGTATCGTGTCGATCATTTACATTTGAACCGCCGACGCTTAAACGGGGACTGGTTCACTGATACGCTGTTCTCGAAGGTAGTATCGATACAAGGTAACACGTGTGCGCAAGTGTTTACTAACGGGAATTTCACTACTGTGCATCCACTCGACTCGAAATCTAAAGTCGCACAAGCTTTGACTGAATTTGCCGACGACATCGGGATTCCCGACTCCCTGCTGTCCGATGGAGCACCAGAGGTTATCGGCCCGAAGACCGACTTTATGAAAGAGGTCAATCGATTGAAGATCCGTTTAAAACGCTCCGAAGCAGGCCGTTCGAACCAGAATTACGCTGCTGAGAGAGAGATTGGTGAGTTGAAAAAGCGATGGAGGAATCGCATGCTGAAGCGAAAGGTGCCACCACGTTTGTGGGATTATGGCCTGGTCTACGAGACCAACATCCTGAATAGGATACCGCGTGGTCAACAGCAACGGACCGGCATTGTATTGATAACTGGCGAGACTCCGGATATCTCTGAATGGCTCGACTTCCAGTTCTATGATCGAGTGTGGTACTATGACCAGAAGAAGATCGAGATCGACGGCAGCGGACGACGCCTCGCACGTTGGTTGGGGGTTGCGCATCGAGTCGGAAGTGACCTTTGTTATTGGCTATTGCTTGAGTCCGGCAAGGTGATTGCCCGCACAACAGTACAACATGTCGTACGTGACGACTACCTGAACGATGATATCAGGCGCGAAATTGAAAGGTTCGATCAAGTGGTTGACGAGCAATTATCAGACCAGAACTTCATGGCTGAGGGACACGATGGATTTTATATCCAAGATGAGTTGACTGATACGGTGACGTGTGTTGCGCCAGTTCTTGACGATGTGGATGATGGCGACATGCCCTTCCCCGACTCACGTGAGGCCGACGATATTGACGACAAATTACTTGATAAGTATCTGAATGCAGAATTAATATTTGACGTTGGCACGGGAAGCAAACGTAAGGGCCGAGTGGTCAAGCGTGCAAAAGGAACCTCGGGCGAGCCGATTGGTCGCGCGCATTCTAACCCTCTGTTCGACACTCGTGAGTACGTTGTGGAATTCACAGACGGGTCTACCGAAAACTATTTTGCAAATGTCATCGCGGAGTGCATGTACGCACTGGTTGATTCAGAAGGCAATCAGTACCAATTGTTAAGTGAGATTACTGATCACCGCTCTGATAATTCGGCAATACCGGTTGCCGATGGATATGTGACAAGTCGAAATGGGAATCAACGCTACTGGCGGACCACCCATAAGTTTGGGATTCGAGTGCCAAAGACTGTTGAGGAGGCATTGGCGATAGATGAGGAGACCGGAACAGATTTCTGGCGCAAGGCGTTGGGTAAGGAGATGACTAAAGTCAAAGTTGCATGGAAGAATATGGCCGGGATAACGCCCGAACAGGTTCGTACAGGTAAGGAGCCTTCTATGATTGGATTCCAGGAGATTCGATGTCACGTTATCTTCGACGTAAAGATGGACTTTACTCGCAAGGCGAGGTTTGTTGCCGGTGGGCATACAACCGACACACCATCTTCGATTACGTACTCGAGCGTGGTGTCACGTGACAGTGTACGACTTGCATTCTTAATCGCGGGCCTCTATGATATGGTGCTTGTTTACGTCGATGATATTCCTACAGCTGATCGGTATCCTTCGTTGGGCAATCGAGCTTGGACGGCTTGACATATTTGTTGAAGTGTCGCAGTTGTCCCAACATCAAGCGTTGCCGCGTCGTGGTCATCTTGAAGCGTTATATCATATATTTGCATACCTCAAGAAGCACGAGAACGGCGCGCGAATCGTTTTCGATCCGAAAACCCCAGATATTGATGAACGTGTGTTCAATTCAAACGCCGACTGGCGCGACTTTTACGGGGACGTTCAGGAGGAAATGCCGCCGAATATGCCAGAGCCAAAAGGTAAAAGTGTGACCATTTCTTGCTTTGTCGATGCTAACCATGCGGGTAATGTTATCACTCGCCGATCGCACACTGGGATCATTGTTTATGTGCAGAATGCACCGATCATCTGGTTTTCCAAGCGTCAGAATACTGTGGAGGCTTCCAGTTTTGGGAGCGAGTTCGTGGCTCTACGAACGGCTAAAGATATTATTGTCGCGTTGCGATACAAGCTCCGAATGTTCGGCGTACCGATTGACGGTCCGGCCAATGTCTTTTGTGATAATAACGGCGTCGTCAAGAACACAACTATCCCGGAATCGATGTTGACGAAGAAACAAAATGCGATCAATTATCACGTCGTTCGCGAGGCCGTTGCAGCCCGAATCAGAAGATGGAATGACAAATCTTGCAGATTTATTCACGAAGGTATTGACTGCCGATCGACGTCGCAGTTTGTGTCGGCACATTATGTATTGAAGTATGCCCTGGGTTATTGGTCGTCTGTGTGGGCAGGGCCTTTTACCCCCTGCAACGGATACGATCCGTGGGCTCATCGTTACCAGGTCGCGGAGGAATTAGTTTAAATTATTCGCGTGTACGGTTCATAATTTACGGGGACCGTTTAAGTACGGATGCTACGAGAGAATATGGTACTACGTAGGATTTGGTATATCCTACTCCGTAAGCGGGTGTCACCCAAAGCACGTAATCACTCTTTTATCTCTTACTACGTTTTTACTTGCCCTTTTGTTCTTCCTCTCGTTTACCCGTAGCACACTAGGGTAAGAATCCGCAACTACGTACGAATTCGAACGACAGGACACAAGCCTGTGATGATATATAGCGGTTACTGACATGGAAACTACTATCGCACCGTACAGACTACACACATTTTCAGTCGCGGTTCAGTCGCACATGGGAGATAGCCACAAAATGCAAGTCACGGTCATCGAAACAAGAGGTCCAAAGGTCTAAAAGCTATGTACGATATTCGGGTGATGGGATGTCCGTGAGGAAGGACAACTGACAGACCCAGGCCCAACGTCAGAAGTTGAGGCAGCGATCACAACCGCAACGAACGGCAAAGAAAAAGCCAGAGACTACTAGACACTAGCAATTAAGTTATCTTATAATCCTTTTATCAACAACCTTTGATAGGAGCTCGACCAACCATCGTCATTTGGACATAGTCCTCATTACGGTGCTTGGTTATAATCCCACAAGCCACCTTCGGATTTCTCGGTTGGTCCTTGGGTCTTCTACATATACGGTGATTTGATTGACACGTACTGACCGACTCGACTAAAATGATGCGTAAATCCGACAGTACCTGGTACCATACGATAACAGTAGTTGAACCCGACAATGCGAATACTGCATCAACTCGATTACGCTCGTTCCTCTTCTCACATCGAATGCATATTTCGCTCAGTTTATCAGACCCAGCCTCATTGCCGATGACCAAAAAGGCATGGACTGCAAAGGGAAATTCAACAGGACACAAAGTCCCTTTGTTTCCTGAGGTTTTGGTCTAAAAGCTGCCATGCTTGTGTGGACATACCTTGAGCTGTCCCCAACAGCAAACCATTGCATGGTGACCCATGACACATGCGGCCTGTCATTGTAATGTGATTGAGACCAACCCACCATCAGATTGATTGCACTCAAACAACACGGTTGAAGGGACGCTTTTACTCCTCCTCGTGTCATTGGAGGGAAACCTTTTGGCAAAATTTGTGATTTTAATTATAAAGGAACTATGACCTGCCTTGATATGTGGATATTGAACTGCCATCCACCCCAAAAGGTAGCCATTTGGTAAGGTATGGATACCACAGCAGGAGTACCAGACATACTGATTACACAGCCATACCACCCATCATTTGGATTATAGTTCAACAATTCCTCCTGACCGGGGATCTGCGGAAACTCTTCTCAAAGCGGTGAGAATAACCGTATTATGCCATTGAACAACAAAAGGTTTTTGAGCATTCCAAAAAAGTCAGACTCGCGTTTGTGACCTTGGCTTGCGTGTTTCCGAAACCATCTTATGAACGAAGAATGTTGAAAGGACTTTCACCTGAAGATGACGTTGTTTTCTACTAAAGTCATTGAAGAAGCCGTTCACATAAAAGTCTGATCTGGTACAGTTGCACTGAACCAATGTTCTCTCAGACCCGAAGGCACAGGAGTCTCCAACCCAACCTTTATTCCCAGCCATGAAAAGGTTGGGAGATCATGGCCAAGATCACCGGAGATCAATCCTGCTGGACTTACGTCACCCCCCCCCCCAACGCGAAGGACATGCGACAGTCAAATGGCCTTTGAATGGTTGTATAGAGACTTCATTGGCGCCAATAAGGCCTCAATGGCTGAAGACAAGCATAAAATGACCATTTATGACACCGGTGAGCAACAATGTTTGGATTTTGAGAAATACTTTAATGTACACAAGTCCCAACATTTGATCATGGAAGGACTAGATGAGCACCATTTTACAGGTATTGACCTGCGCTCTAAAATCCGTTACTCCTCAATGGTATAAGACAGATAAGTTTGACTCGGTCAAAACTCCAAAACAATTATGATGCTTGCATAACGCTATTAGCATTTCATTAAAGAGACATGTAAGCCAAAGACGCCTCCAACTGAGGGCATTTTGGAAGTGAATACAACACCAGTGGGACCAAGTAAACGTTCGAGACCATCAAAGACCGCTATTATACCAAAGTAGAATATGATGCCCTATCGGCTGATACCAAGAGAAGTTTGCTGTGAAACGCCTCAATCGCGGGTACAGGCCCGGCGCCAAAGACAGTCAAGTCAAAATTCACAAAAACAAAAGATCCCAAGGCAAAGGATTCAAACGCCTAGGTTATTAATAACAAGCCAGAAGGCTGTGAAGCGCAGCATCTCCCAGCTCACAAAGCAAAGGCTGCTGACGACTAATTATTAGGCCTATGCAGCCAAACCTCATCCGAGGCAAAGGCCAAGAAGGTCACCTCAAGTAAGTCTCCAAATAGTTCCAATTCATCCGTAAAAATTGACCAAAGAAGGTCAGCAAGTGGCAGCAATGCAATCGCCCTACCTTGTTGATTCTTAGAACGTTGGTTCAATCAACATCAAAGTTGTTGAAACCAGCAGAAAGGACCTCAATTCTCATGCCAACCGATGCACCATAGGTTCTAATGCCAAAGTAACCCAAAATTTTGATTTCCCAATCAACGTCTCCCGATGCTACCTGAATGGTCCGATCAATTGCATTCTTTGCGCTGTCTCGGCTGCTCCTGCATATGATGACACCTTGATCGGCAAGAGCGTCATCCTCCTGCCTGATAGTTGGCAGTAGTACACCAAGCAATTTGATCCAAGACCTCGCCCGTACTCGTAGTAATCCCGACTGATGACTCGACAATCAGGATGTCATTCCGTTTACGCTCCAAGAGGTGTGGTCTCTTTGTTTCAAACCGCCGTGGAAGAATTCGAATCACCACTACTACATTACCTTCTCCAGTGAGGAAGCTCCTAGTACGATCCATATGACGACACCCAAATGACTGAACATGAAGGTGCTCTTGCCAAACAGTGTTACTAGAAGCAGACGACAACAGAGGGTCCTTGCCGCAAATCTGAATCCTGTTGCCATCGATGGGACTCACTTATCACACAACAAATATTGATCGTCCATGGACAATGTGATGCTCTTTGCAATGATGCGAGCAAATGTCTCGACAATCCGCTCGCCGACAACAGCTGGCTTGCATTCAACCCTGCAGGTCCTCATGACCAACTGTGGAATCGACACTAAGACCTCCAAGGATGGTCAAACAATGACCTAAAGGGCACCTGTTCTGTGCTCCACCCGATGCTGTCTCCTCGCCGTTTTCGCATGAACGATAAAGCTACGTTACCGACGGCTCCTATTCGATTGCTTCACCGACACTTTATTGTCGAACACCACATCCAGGTAATAAAACAGGTGTGCACATTTATTTGCCGTGCCGGACTCCCAATGGGGGACACCATGATGAACGCTAAGGTCCGTGAACGAAAGCGTCAAAATGATGGGACCCTTGTTGGTACTAAGGCCCATTCCAACAACCCAATCCTCAACAATCGGACGTTAGAGGTGGAGTGCATGGTGGATGGCCAGAAAGCGGAACTAGCGGCGAACGTAATTGCACAAACATGTTTGCCCAATGCAACAGTGAGGGCAACCAATATTTGCTCCTTGCTGGAATAATTGACCACAGAATGGACAATTCTGCAGTTGAAATTAAGGATTTTTCTATCCAACAGCACAGGTTGAACCTGCAACCACGGAGAACCACAAAATGATGAAGCTTGTGTGTTGAATGGAAGGACAGAAGTACCTCTTGGGAACACCTCGCAAACCTTAAAGAATCAAATCCTGTTGGCATTGCAGACTCACCCAATGAAGTCTTGTCTGCAACAGTAGGCAGCTTGTCCTGTCCAGCAATCACAGCACGCTTCTTCCTAAGTATTGGAAGTGAATCATGCTGAGATGAATAAGAATTCAAATAGAGGACGCTAGAGCAAGCCCCCCTTGCAGCACATTCTTGATATTTGGATGAATGTTGTTGGGATTGGTTGGGAAGACTTGTGCATGGTGGTACTGTAATGAGCTGCACACACTGCATTCTGAGCAATGCCAGTTGAAAGCATCTTCAAAGATTTTCTTCAACCATGACAGACAAACAATGACATTGTTGCTGTTTGCTACTATTAACAGAAGAGTGGAATGATGATAGCAGAACACAATTTTGTAAATGTGTGAGAAAATAAACAGGGGAAAAACAGAGGACTGAAACAAGGGTCCCAAATGAGTTAGCTTGCTTACGGAGATGCACAACAAACATTTATTGAGAGATCCAATTAATGATGACAACATAGGAATCATGGAAATTGGCAATGTAGTATTCTTTGCAAACTGAATCTCTGCACACCACACATGATGTGAATTACTCTGAACATTTGCCAAAATTGATGCCGGCCTGGTTGCACACATTAGTAGTTTGAAAATAAAACTTCTTGTAGTGTCTGTTGCCATGCTTAAATGCACATTCTTGTCACACTTCATTTCTGATGCTGCTTTGCTGCTCATGATTGTACCTGACTGTCATTGCATCAGTGGCTGTTGTTGCTCATTGTGTCAGTGTTGCCTGCTGGGACAAGCTGACAATCTTCTTGACAAACAACCACCACCGCAATGATGTAATAGCAACTTCCTGCCATACATCAGGAAGTGGTTGTTGTGCTTGCCATTGTGGAGCTAACCAGTGACAAATGGGACAAACTGCCAGCAATGGTGGATAACCACTTCCTGTCATACACCAGGAAGTGGTGGTTACCCTTTGCAACAATTGTGGTGCAGAGGAGTTGTTGTTTGGGGCAATCTGCCAGCAATGCTGCAATGGCCACTTTCTGTCATACATCAGGAAGTGGTGGTTGTGCTTGCAATTGTGGTACTGAATTGTGACATATTAGGACATATTCAAACATTGCTTGTATCCCTAAAACGAGGAGGATTTTCTTTGTGCAGTTTCCTTGCCTACTAGCATACTGAAAAACTGGTGATAGCATGTCAAAGCATGCTCTTGATATCAGGGTGCGGAATGACAACTTCAGCACCATCCCATTTGCCACCAATGACTGTGTTTCCCACAAAATAAATTGCAATATGGTCGCTGCGCTGCATGAAATTGGGCGTTTATGTTTCCTGGATGTCCTAAGCACAATCCCTGAGCATGGAGTAGAACCAGGATTGGAGCCTGTAGTCTGTAGTACCAATGGATGGAACTCATGGGCAACGAGTTGGCTACACCACCGACATGAGTGTCAATTGAAATCCATCCCATTTTGACATCCATGAAGCATCAAGGGCTTTGCTGTGTGGATTGAGGAAAATCCGCCCTGGGATCCAACTGGTGTTTGTGATGCCCAGCAATGTGCAGGTTAAGTGTCCTGACAGATAACAATTTTTGGTCTTGGGTTTGCCTCAGCCATAGGGCAGCAATAAGCTGCTGGGATTGCATACTAAAGCATTGCATCACTGCACCCCTATCTCCATCATGCCTAATGGTCCGATGGTGAGAGGTTGGGAAAACTGACTGAACTATCAAACCAATCCCTTTGGAACCTTAACCTCTTCAGACAAGCAGAACATTTTATTTGCAAAAACACCTTTTATCTTTCACCAACATGTGCAACTACACTCATTATCCTTCACCATATTTGCAAGAATGCTTGTTATCTTTCACCATATTTGCAGAAAATAGTTTTTATCTTTCATTGTACCATACTATTTGCAAAATACTCATTATCTTTCACCTTATTTGGAAAAACACTTGTTATCTTTCACCATATTTGGAAAAACACTTGTTATCTTTCACCATATTTGGAAAAACACTTGTTATCTTTCACCAACATTTGCAAAAACACTCATGATCTTTCACCAACATTTGCAAATGCACTCGTTATCTTTGCAAAAACAGTTCTAGTCTTTCACCATATTCACAGAAACACTTGTTATCTGCCCACTCTAACATGATGATACACCATGCAATGGTAGGATCCCTTGTCTCTTAAGGACTTAAGATGCTTATCAACTGTACTTGGTTCAGATTTCAGGTCACAAATTTCCTTTCCATGTTACACCAGCGCATGCCCATATCGGGAAAAGTGTATGCTCCTGCCCACCTCATCACTTGCCTTTCCGCATCCAACAGACACAAGAATGTCCTTCTTGGCAGCACATATATGGTGGGTTGGAATCGCAAACTCAGGGTTTGTTCTTTTTGGGTGGTGTGCATGATGAGCACATCCTGAACCATCGACAAGGTAAAATCCAATGTCATGGACGCAGATGTTGAAGCAGAAAGGACATCCTAGTGCAGTGCACGTGTCATCTGTATCTTGTTTGGAGGCTGAACTTTCCCCATAATTCATCAAGAATTGTTGCAATTAGAATGGCGGGTTTCATTCCTATAATTCTGTTTACTTGGACTGTGCTCCTCTTCTTCCATCATTGTCATCCTCCGTGTGTCATTTGGCTGGTTCCCTATAATTCATCAAGAATTATTGCAATCTGAATGGAGCGTTTCATTCCTATAATTCTGTTTACGTGGACTGTGCTCCTCTCTTTTTCCCCTTGATTCATCATTGTCACCCTCCATATGTCATTTGGCTGGAAATCATCCATTAACTCTGCCGTCAGCACATGTCAGCTGCTGCTGTCGGAGGAGTTTAAAGTTGTCCACCTACTCAATAGTTATGTACAGATGGGATGTCCAGCTGATGTTAAATGAGTTCAAAGTTGCCCTCATCCTCAAAAGTTTTTTATGAAGAGATGGGATGTCCAGCATGAAGGGTGACAACGAAGCCTTAATATGTGTGGACCCATTGAGCAGATTGCCGCATGAATGGTCAAATAATTTAAATTTGTTGAAAGCGCCGAATCGACCCAAGCTAGCCGGGTCCAATCGAGTGTGTCCCTTTCCTTAACCGAGTATTGTTTGAGTAAATTCTGGCCATCATCAATTGTCATGCAGTGTATCATATGTTAATTGAAAGCACCAAAGCGCGCCGAATCGGTCTGACATGGTCGGGTCGAATCGAGTGTGCCCCTTTCCTTCTCAACCGACGAGTGTTATAAGAGTCAATTCTGTCCGTCATCACTTGTCATGCAATGTAACATTTGTTGATTGAAATCATCAAAAAAGCGCCAAATCGGTTCGAGCTGGCCGGGACGAATCGAGTGTGCC
This sequence comes from Fragilaria crotonensis, assembly GCA_022925895.1. Lineage (NCBI taxonomy): Eukaryota > Bacillariophyta > Fragilariophyceae > Fragilariales > Fragilariaceae > Fragilaria > Fragilaria crotonensis. Next base: position 17,509 of record JAKSYS010000413.1, read on the forward strand.
ACATTCCTGAACCCAGTGTTATTTGAGTGAATTCTGGCTGTTATCAATTGTCATGTACTGCAACATTTGTTGAAACTCTCTCTCGGACGGTCTATACGTAACTACGTAACTAGTCCTCCATCAAACTCCAGAGGGTTTGTGAGGGAACAATTCGTCAAATAAACTGTTCTCGTGTTCGGTAACTGAGGAGTCATTTGTTGCTATTGGATATTCATTGCAAACCCACTATGCTTAGGCTTCAAGACACAAAAAGAGCCAATGATCGAATGAGTTCATATCTCAATGGCTTCGGAGGAGAATGAAAATCAAGCGATCAGTAGTTGATACCTCTCTTCTCTAATGAAAAGAATCCTTTCAAATTGGTGTCCTTCAGTATCCAAAATAACACGAATTCATACGAGAACAAAGCGAACAGACAACTGGTGGAAATAACTGCTCCCGTATGCAAGGCACATCGATGATTTAAATTAAGCCCGATGAGAGGAGTTGAATGATTATTTCACTCCGCCAAGTCCAAGGCATTCTTCTTAGACACGCACGTAGATTTCGAAAAATTCCCTGAGATGAATCGCCAAGCATTTTATGCTGTCGCGTTTACCTTCATGGCACTTTAAGGTAAGGATGCCAATGTCCATTGTAAATTGAGTCCGGTCAAGGAAAGTTATCAAGTTGGGTTGAAATAGACTTTCTTGAGGTTTCTGTATGAAGTCACGATATTTTGATGATGGAGTGTTAGAGCACAGGGAGGTTTTAACACTTCCTTCGTTAAAAGGAACTTGTGATTGCTTTCAATTTTCATACGAGTTTTCTCCACTCTTCTGTGAAGTTAAAGAAGCGCCTACCGAATTTGGTTCAGTCTGGTGTGGCAGTCAGCAAAACCATTTCATTGACTTTTGCTGAACCTTCATGGTTCAGGTGATGTTTATTTCTCGACACAAAACAATGTTCATCAACTTGATGTAAGGTAAATAGTCATTACTCAATATCCCTCATGAAATGGATGAGCTCCGTATTTGCTTTTACGGATGTCATGGAACCTTCTTATTTCTTCGTTATCAATTACTACTGAACGACTTGATATGTCAGTGCCCATCTTGAGCCTCAATGGAATGATCGACGTATAAGAAATAATTGAGTTCTATTGGTTATTTTTTCAACCAAAACTGATAATGAGAAATGCTTCAAGTGGTGTATTGACTTTACCAATTTGGTTATAGAGCTAATGTGGTTCCAACCGAAACTTCAATTTCGATTTTTAGCTGTGGTGTTTACTTGCTGCGTTGATCATGGGTCTTGTTGTCGTCCACGCACCACGTTAAGGGATAAGGGTTTTGATGACTTTGCATCAGCGAGTGGGCTTTTAAGAATGAACTACGTGGTTAGAATCCATTCAACCGACACATCTCTTTGAACACTCATCGAGGTAACCATGCGCAGCGGAATTTCTATCCAAGTTGCTATTTCAAAGGAATTTCTGTTTAAGTTGCTGTTTCAAACCTACGTCATTGTCAACAACAGATTTGAGCATTTTGCCATGTTAAGATAGTGCTCTTTTTCAATTGTGTTTGTCATTCACCGTGACACAAGTCATTTTTTCTAGCAGTTATCATTTTACAGTAGACTTAGAGGTACCGTTGATCAGCACTATGCTGCAACATTTTCTGGGCCATTAAGGTGAGTGATATCATGATCGGGTTGCACTCCCTGCTCTGATCGTCAAAATCATCGGCATGAAGCGGAGTGGTGGATCAAGAGAAAAAACCAGTTTGAATCGAGTTGATGTTTTCAATTGTATGGAGGAGCGCGGCAAAAAATCTGAATACCGATACTATGAGTTGGAGCACACATTTCTTGAGATGCGTTTGAGGGCGCGCGCCTTAATCGAGTTGATATTTTTAGGATGTATTGAGGAGCGCGGCAAAAAAACTGAATACCGATGCTATGAGTTGGAGCACTTATTTCTTGAGATGCATTTGAGGGCGCGCGCCTTAATTCTCGCCTCATGAGCGAGCATAGATAGGAGCGCAGAAACTGCGTGTGTAAAACGTGTCAGGTACTGTGACGTTGACGAGGTGAAGCTTTCTCGAGATCCCTCGAAAGTGCGCCTATCACAATCGGTGCTCTCTACAGATGTGAAGTTTTCTCGAGATCTATTGAAAGTGGCGCCTTCCAAAATCGGTGTCATCCACAGATGAAATGTTGTGATGCCCAGCATGCGTGCGCCAGAATCAATACTTAACAGTGTTCGTTCGATGATCAAAACTCGGAAGCCGTCCATATGGTGCGAATGGCCGTCATTGCTGTTGATGGCTTCATCGGATGGATGCAAAGAGGGTGTGTGTTTAGGTGCACAGCTTCTCTTGTTGGATACACTAAAGGAAGACGCAACATACATGAAAATGGTTTCGTTGCTGTTGATGGCTTCAGAGGCAAAGAGAAAGAGGGCGGTGTGTGTTTAGGTGCACAGCTTCTCTTGTTGGACAAACAATACACCAAAGGAAGGCGCAACATACATGAAAATGGTTTCATTACTGTTGATGGCCTCAGAGGCAAAGAGAAGGATGTGTGTTGAGGCACAGAGCAACTTCTCTTGTTGGACAAACAATCCCACAAAGGAAGACGCAGCATACACCAAAATGGTGAAATGCAACTTCTGCTCATTGGACAAACAATCCCGCAAAGGAAGACGCAACATACACCAAAATGGTGAAATGCAACATCTGCTCATTGGACAAACAAAGCAACAACTGATGAACTGATTTAATTCAAAAAAATGGTCTAAAAGGAGCTAATAAGCGTAGTAATCGGTTGTTGTTTTGCCAATAATGTGCTGACAAGCTTATCTTCCAAATGCCACTTTTGCGGTGCAACTATGACAGCAACACCAGCAGGGTCAGAATGAAGGTGTGGATGTGGATGATGAGGTACTCTGTTATTTACTACTACAGCTGTACCTGGGATAATGCAACTTCTGCTCATTGGACAAACAATCCCGCAAAGGAAGACGCAACATACACCAAAATGGTGAAATGCAACTTCTGCTCATTGGACAAACAAAGCAACAACTGATGAACTGATTTAATTCAAAAAAATGGTCTAAAAGGAGCTAATAAGCGTAGTAATCGGTTGTTGTTTTGCCAATAATGTGCTGACAAGCTTATCTTCCAAATGCCACTTTTGCGGTGCAACTATGACAGCAACACCAGCAGGGTCAGAATGAAGGTGTGGATGTGGATGATGAGGTACTCTGTTATTTACTACTACAGCTGTACCTGGGATAAGCCTTTACCAGCATTTCATATGAAAAAGAGGAAACATTTGCTGATCCTCATTTTGTGAATTCCTCTTTACAGATATTCAGTAATGGGTCATTTCTCATTTCTAAAGTGGAGGTCTATTATTCTGTTATTCTTAACAATGAAGAAGATGATGCAATTCTTGATCATGCATTTGATCATGATGAAGTGGATGATGGTGAGGAGGACTTCTGCTATGATGTCTCCCAGCAACCAAGTTCAAAGACACCTTTCATTGTCAACTTCTTGCTACATCGCATGGTATTGACCATTGTTTTGAAGGACACAGGACACATCAATTCTTGCTACATCTCATGGTATTGAGTATTATTTTGAAAGGCACGTCAGCAGATAGTCTTCCATACTCCAGAAATGGCATTGCTTGGATAAAAGGAATCTAGAAATAAATTTTAGGTGTGAGCATTGCTTTCTTATAATATATCTATGAAAAACCAAACGCAGATTTGAGATGCAAAACTCATTTATGATGAATCAGGCAAGGATCAGAATTGTAAGACTATAGTAACTAAGGCCAACAGGAGGAAAAATGGTTGCTGTGGAGCTGCTTGTTATTGATATGATCTTCTAGCAATGGGTGGAAGGCCTTCTTCAATGATTCATCCTGAAGTTTGCTTCCCATCTAATGAGAATAAAAGGAGCATCTTCAATTTGGTCATCATCATCACCATCATAATTATAGCAGCAGCCAAAGCAATGATGACATCCTGCTGACACCCAATGCATTTGTTGTACCATCAGAGTCAATCAATTTACAAATGTTTGTTTGAATATCACTCTCTGTAAAGGATCCTTGGTTTCAACTCTTATGGGGGATGCTTAGATGTCATTCAAAACTATCAAGAGTCACACTGTAGCATGCACAGCACATCAACCAGATTTGATCACAATTTCTGCACTGTGAAGCCAAACTCTACTGTTGAGAATCTGACCGCCATCAACCTTCAAGAATACCCAGGTGCACTCTTCATCCTTCCTGAGTGATTCAAGGGTTGAATTGAATGTCACTTTAATTGCAAGTATTTGTCAAGGGTGACACTATTATAGGCCACTGAAGGTAACAATTTCCACGGTGACATTCACACCATGGATTGTCAATTATGAATCCAGAACTGCCATTCAATTATTGTCAAGTTTAAGTTGCCTACTTGCAGATACTCCCAACATTTGTAGAAGTTCATTTTTGAAAGCTTCAGGCTTGTAAACTCCAGCTCTCATCAGGATGCTGGTGCTCTCGTTGCCATTGGCATCATTGTCACCTTTCAACATCAGGTCAAGGAAGAATTGGCATTGAACAAATAAAATCCGATTCCTGAAAACTTAATACCGTTTTGGGCAGGTAACCATGAGCTGCTGTTAAATGTATAAGTAAATCAATATCCACCACAAGAGACTTGCCTTTCAGTCACAGAAAGTTGAAATATGCGGAAAAGCACTTCACAATGTTGTTCAGAGAGCAGAAAGATGAATTGCATTTCTACAAGACCATCCATGACAAGCATGCTGATCAGGCAGGTATATGTGATCATTGTCCTGTTGTTTGCGTAAAGATTGTGAAAGAAAAAGAAGACTTCCAAGAAAGACAATATTCTGCATACTGTCACTTTGCTTACCAAGGAACGTGCACGAAGCCCACAAACTTGACAAAGCAAGAAACTGCAATACCTAGTTGTGGCACAATACTTCCATGAAACCAGACACATTAGTTGAACTACAATGATTTCTGTTTCATCCAGTTAGACACAGATGAGGGAATGCATGTCACTAACAATGATCATCTTCACCAATGTGAACCAGGATCTTCAAAGGAAAGTGTGTTACGTGGCTGGGGTTCTTGCCATGTGCCCTTCCTCAAGAAATGATTGTTTTTTCAACTGCCATTGGGAGGAACATTCTTATTATCATTCTCAATCTGAATGCAAAACACCACCATAGCTCAATTGTTACAAGCAAGATTGGAAATGAATGTCTAAATGCAGGTGCCAATGAGCTTGGCTAAGTATTTATTCCAAATGCGGAAAGGAATCGGACGAAGTTACTAGGAAGAAAAATCAGTGATCATTAAGAAAGCATTTGAATGGGATTCATACCAGCTCAGAGCCCTAGTACTAGTGAAGCCATTTTGCAGATACCCTCCATGGTATTGGGTTTTGGAGTCCTCAACACACCAAGAAATATATGTGGATACGGAAGGATTCAGGTCTTAGACAAGCACTGCAAATACTTGTACACTGCTCATTCTCATGACTTCCTGGTAACATCTCGAAGCCTCAAGCAATCATGAAGTCCAGGATTCAAGAGACCTATTATTACTAAGCCTAAAATACAACCTTCATGGTAATGATTTCTACCAAGACAGGAAAGGAAGGTGGTACTCCTTGGCTAAGGAGGAATATCAGGAGACCATCATCTGATTGAAACCAATATTTTGAGTCTTGAAGAACAACAATACCACTATCCAGGCAGCGTTCTCAACAAGCAAGGTGTAAGGACTGCTTGAGATCTCAACATTTGGGGCGGAAATCAGTGCAATAGAAACAGCAGTCAAGGAAGTCATATCAGCTTTTCATGGTGCTTTGGTGCAGCTGGGAGTTCCATTGGAACATGCAGCCTAATTGTCTGGGGATAATAGTGGGGTGATGCTGATGCAGAATTCAACAATCAAGTACTAAAGGTTACTCCAAAAGAAGCATGTGGCAATAGCGTACCAAAATCTTCAGGAAGCCCCAGGTAGTGGTATTGTACATCCATTAAGATCAACGGAAAGTTCAACTAAGCTGACATATGCACTTAGGCAGCACAGCAGATGAATTCTATTTGTCATACCACACTTAGTGGAATGATGTTCAGTTCTTAGTTCTCTGCAAGCAATGGCAATCCCAGCAGTCAAACCTGTAGCTAGTATGACTGTGCATCACTCAGACTGGTGTTGAGCTATGAGGAGTGATGCATGATATACAGATCCAACTACTATCAATTGTCACCAGATGTCTCATGAATAAGGTGAATTTGTTTCCATGGCTGGGAGTACAAATGAATGCATTGAGAGGAGATGACTCACAAGTGTGTGCATGGTTGTCAATATGACCGGGATAAATATGAGAACAAGTGCTACAATGGAGAAACACACAATTTCACGAAACTGGATTGTTTACCAACAGTTATAGAAACAACAAAAAAATGTTGATGAAATTTGTTAGATGGAGATCTTAAACAACTTGATTGCAAAAAACATTGACCAATCTTCTTTAACCATGCAACCTATTATTGTTCCAAGGAGGCTGGCCAAGCTTGGAGTCCAACTATGTTTGTCAAAGGATATGGGAAGCGAACCTGGAGGTTACGGAATTCATGTTCGCCTTGTAACAAAATCGTGTACAATCTACTGAGAGCATGAGTCAAAGTTCCGGAACCCCCTGTGTCTACTATGCAAACGAGCTAACTAACCCTATCAGCGGTCTGAAGGATGGACACTGGACACTAAGTACATGTACAAGTGTACAAGTACTTGTGCTAACTCGTACAGTACCAGATTACCGGTACATGTCCTAATGGTACTGCAGTACTGCTAGTAGCTCAATATGCATCATTCTATGATACCCTGGTATGCTACGGTACAAGTATCTCGTACTACAGTACCTTTCTTTTGTAACGAGTATGTGCATATGCATACAACTATTTACATGCAGCTCTATAGTACAGAACTGTACGAGGTACTGGTACGTCGTACAGAAACTTCCACCAGAAACGATGTTGCTGTGGCTGCCAGCTGCCAGTACTGTAGTATACCGGTACAGTCTGCTAAAAGGGCTTGTTGAATCCGTCATCATCTTGATGTCGCGGCCATCTCTGTTTAATAAGTATCCATCCATGAGTAAACGAATTAGTTTTGGTAGTACATTACGCTTGATAACAACCGAGCGTTGGAATATGGACAGTTTGACCAACGGCGCACTTGTTTTTCGAACATGACTGAGCAGTGAGCACCTCTTCACCTCTTGCCTCCGTGGATTTCATGGAAACTACGTACAGTAGGACCACATGTGTAGCCCAACATCTCAGATCGAACGCGGGACGCGATAAATCTGGAAGAGGAGGGAAACACCGTGGAGTTTGTGACTGAAGTAGAAGAGCCTCCCATCCCCTCACCTTGCAATGCGACTATCTCGCGGACAGCTAACGAAGCGGAAAAGCTCTGTGGCCGATAGATACCTTAAAGCAATCGATGATGCCGATAACTCGCCGTCCAATATGAACCCTTCGTTTCCGGACTCACCATGGCATAAAGAGGCTCACGTATCGTTGTCAGGGACAGCATCGCTGAGCGGTTCGTCGAGGACACCAACACCAGTTCGAGCCCAGTCGCGGGGAGCGTTGCATTCTAGGGCCATGGCAACGTCACCCAGTTCACCGAAGGATCCTGCACAATCGAACCCGTCACGAATACGCTTGTTCCCAGCAACGATGCCCGTGATCGGGAACGAAGAGGACACCACTGATGGGAGCTCGCTCATGACTCCCCGAACGACAGAAACACGAAGTAGTGGGACGCAGCACAATAGTCCTGATCCCGGCTTTCACCCTGTAGCGATGCACGAATCGTCAGAATCTAGCCGTGGATGGAGAAAGAGACTTGAAGGGACTAGCAGAGGCACGAAAACCTCCCGCGCGGCATACGAACGACTCGAATTGGATCAAGAAAAAGGTTCACCGCGGCGTTTAGGAGCCAGTCCACGAAGACTACCACCACAATTGGCACCCAATTCCTTAAAGGAATCGACTCTTTGGGCATAAGAAACAAAATCAGATCCTTCATCTGCTCCTACAGAGATTATGATGAATCTTTCTTCGTATAAACAATCAGACCAGAAATCTGACTTTGGCGGTGCGGCCACTGAAGTAGCAACTAACCGAGCTACTGATAGACTTAGAACACGCCAGGTCGGAATTCCGAAACAAAGCACTGGCGAAAGCGCAGTTGGACTGAATGCTCGCCTAAGTACGAGCGATGCAGTTGACGAGAGTATTGAATACGCCCTTCATCAACATATGACAGAAAGGCGCCGACAGGATGAAACTGCACAACAGATGAAAAGTTCCCCCCTACCGAACCACTCGGACACGGAACATGAGAATCAAACTCCGGTTGAATTTAATTCCGGACGACTTCGTCGACACGTCCACAACTTTGCATATAACGTTTTCGAAGCAAGCGACTCGTCATTCCAATCAAAAAGCCTTACTTCGTCTGTTGGGGTAGAGACTGGAGGGCGATCTGTTGATAGAACTCCAGTCGCGTTGAGAAGGGTGCTTGAGCTATCGCCGAAGGGAAATGGGGCATTTACCGAATCGTCATGGAGGAATCACAATAAAGAACAAGTGACAGACGGTGTAAGAATCATGGATCTCCCCATGCCGAGAATGGCTCCAAATAGGAATAGCGTTATGGACCAATGCGATCTGGGTCCTTCCCTGTTGAAAGCAAACGCGGGCATACTGCGAATCGGCAAGAATCTGGTATCGACAATCTGAGTCTTCAATCCAATGAGGAGTGTACGGGGAGATCGCTGGCAGGAAGTGCTTCAATAGAACACGTGAAATTTGACCAGGCCCTCTTTGTCCGCAACGCAGGTGACTTTCAATCGAATGGCCAAGAACAACCGATAGTGCCAGATTCACCTGGATCAAGTGGATGGACTCCAGTAGTTCTGTCATTGACTGGGATCGATAAGGAAGATTTTCACGCCACCACGGTTCCGCCAGGCGAAAGGGCGCTCCAGCCACTGTTCTCTCCTGACCGAGTGAACCAGCAAGTCGCGGATATGGTTGAGTTTGGGCCTCCAAAGATCAATAGGACGACAACGATTGATGACGTGATGACACATCGAAGTTCAGCAACCCCACCAAGGGTGTCAATGGCGTCGCTAACGATGTGACAACACTGAATAGATCGGCTGAATTTCCTATCGGCATTTCTCAAACCAGCCATTTCGCAACGAACGAAAGCGTCGCTAAAGGAAATCCGCGCAGTTCCACGATGACGCCTATACATAATCTTTCGCACGATGTGGTTAGTGGAAGTAGAAATAGAAACCATGTCGACGCAGAGGGAGAATCTCGGCCTAGAAATGTTTCATCGCTCGTGCAGAATCGAATAAAAGCGTTCGACAAGGTTGACCGGTTGCCTAAGAGTGTTCGGAAAATTGCCGCCGACGATGGCGCATCCGATGAGGCTTACGACCAGAGGGATGGCAACGCTTCTTCGACGGATTTCGTCGCTGAGGGTGCCCGCACCACCGAGGCTCATCGTGAGGCAAATATTCCAAGTTCTGATAAGTACAGTATGAATGGCCCTGATTGGGGCGCCAGGGGCTCACTGGGGAAGGGCAACGCTCCTTCGACGGATTTTGTCGCTTCATGTACGCTTTCCGGTGATACTAATCGTGAGCCAACAAATTCCAGTTCTGATAAGCGCAGAGTGATGGGCCCCAAATCGGTTGATAGCTCAGGTCTAAATGGTAGGCAGATGACTAGTGCAGCGATGACCAACTTGCGGAAGAATGTTGTTGGCGATGTTGCGCCTCTATCGGCGTCGCGGGCAATTCGAATAATCCGATTTTGCAAGGTTCAGACTTGATTCCTGTTGAGGATATTGCGTCTGGAGAAAGTTCGAAGGTTAACGCTCGAGGCGTCGTTGTGAGCAAGATAGGAAGAAAGAGTGTTCCCAATGGCATTGTAGGAAGTGGAATGGGGAAAGTGCTGTCGCTCGACAGATCGCTACCGAGCGAACTTCAACACCGAGTGCGACCATGTCTTACTCCGCAATTGTCACACCATCTCCAAATACCCAACGTTCAAAGGACCAAAAGCCTTTGGACCGTCAGAAGGTAAATGGCTTTACAGTTGCGTCGATGCCAACTCATCTGCAAGAAAATGGCTCCACTTCGAGAAAGGTAGCGCATAGTTCCGCGTCTCAAGTGCCGAGGAACCAAACGAACATTCCCAACATGCCGTCGGCAGCGTGTCAATGATAAGGAGTATGTTTGAATCTCAATTTGATACTACTGCGGGTCCAGATGACGACGAGACAACTACGGAAAGCTTGGATGTCAAAAGCATCCGTTCTCTTTCGAAGAGGCTCAAGCGAAACCACTGCAACAGGACGAAGAAGGCACTGTGACAAAGATTCGATCAATCTTCGAACGAAGTCCACCTCAACCTCTAAATGGAAGAACGCAGATGGCTGTGAGAAATCTGGAAACTAACAGTCAGAAGCAAAACAATACGGTTCGAAAGTTCGGTAACGAAGCGGCAGGGACACTCACCCATCGACGTTCACCAGGTTCGAACGCCCGGGATAGGGCGATTTCGGTTTCAGAGGTGTTGTGGCGTCAGAAGAAGCTGAAATCTCTAACTACAAGTCAGTGTCTAACCCACCGCAAGCCGCCACTCAACCATCGATTGCAGAGAGAATCCAGGCAATGAAATTGAGCGAAATCAACCCGAGGAAGCTCTGCCAAGTCCCAGGCAGAGGGTCCTAAATTACCACTGTCGACGGATCGTTCCAGAGGATCTGCGAGCGATGGGTATAAGAGCTCCTCAAGGAATGCTGCAGATTCCATGGCTTCTTCTCGCCGAGCCCAGCAGAAACAACTTTCTAAAGGTGTATCTCCGTCACGTCTGGATAGCGTCGAAGACGTTGCTGTAGCCATACAAAGGACCACTCTACACCTCAAAACACGCATATGCAGCAAGCCGAATCTCCATTAAAATCACAAGAGGCGAAGATAGATACGAACCACGAAAGTAATCCGCCAATCCACTCAATCGCCCCGTCGGTCGGTGAGCGGAGGCTGACTGGTAAAAAAAAATTGTCTTCCGGTCCTGCCAACCGTGACGCAGCTGGTCGTGACAGCCAGGGATACAGCTCAACCTTACAGGGTGTGGTTGTAAGGAAACCAATAAAATCAGAGGCGAAGAGCCTTGTTTACGAGAACCGCACAGACAGCGAAGGGTATGATGATGGTGTAACGCTCGATCTATCTATTGCCGATGTATCTTGCCTGACAAATCCGACATGCCTGCGCAGCAAAGAGGATGCCAGCCTGGATGGTGGATCCAGTCGGTTGTCGAAAGATCGCGAAGTGGCTGATGGACGGGGTCCATCAGAAGCGTCATCAAGCCAGACGTCAGAAGCTGCTGCACTCTCCTTGCATTGACAATGAGAGCGAAGTTTACCAACTCCTCTGACGATTTCGGACACTTCTCGCAACGAAGTTTTGCTGATCGATTATCATCTAGTCCACAGTCCAAGTGGATTCCACTGACTTCGCCTATCGAGGAGAATCTAGTAGAGGCGGTAGAACACACGGGGGACTCGTCGGACCCCGCGTGGGACTTGCGCAACATTAAAGCACGCTTTGCAGAAAGGCAGGCGAAGAAGGCAAACAAGACGCGCGTGGAAGAGGCAGGTGGAGCAGATCTATGGGAACCATTCGAACCTTTTCATTTCCCTGAAACTCCTGTAGCATTCGATTCGAGGCAGGATAAGATTGGACTAAGAGAGGATTACGGTCAAGGCGGCGCCATCACAGCCGACGAACTCAATCTCGGGAAGGATAATGTGGTCGCAGGAACCCCTGATTTGGATATCGGTGCTTTCCAGCGACCGCGCTCTCAACAAAATCAAGCAACGAACGTTCACCGTGGACCAGTGGACCCACCTCCTATGGGGTCGTCGACGCCGAAGCGTTCAATTCAGTTTACGAAACAGCCACAGGCAGCGATTCCAACTACACAGGTAACTCTCAACCCGCCTTCCACCTCGAGCCGTACTCGCAACACAACGCGTTAATGTCGAAACTCTTGTCTCTTCGAGAGGCTCGAATTCGTCGGAACACTGCATTTGGAAGGAAAGAATCAAACTTCGGGACATCTCCACCCACGCAGCGAAAGACTGCAGCCTCGATTGCGTTGCAAAAACAAAATGTTGTCACCCCGCAGTATCTGACAGTACGCTCTGGAACCAGACCCGACGAAGAAGAACAGTCAGCATCTACGATATCTTCAACTCGTTTTGGAGGACGTAAGTTCGTTGATTGCCTCGATGTCGACTAGAAGGCATTAAAATGAAATATCTTTGTCGTGATAATATAGGCGACTCAGGGTTATTTTCCAATCTTACCACGATATTCATCGTTAAGTTGGCTATGAATATGAAAAACTCAGACAGCGACCGCGGCTGGAATTTCAATAACAGCGACAAGGTCGGCAACTATCTGTCCGATTTGGCACCCCACGAGTTTGCAGCCATCGCCTTCTTGCTTGATATCAGCAGTGCGTACGTTAGCATCCAGCGCAGCTTCTACGGCCTTCGAGTAGAAGGCCTTCTTCTGCACGGTCCAAGTCATACGTGAGCATCATCGCCGCCGATAAAATCATTGCCAACGGATTAGCTTTGTCTTGTCCGGCAATGTCAGGTGCAGATCCATGGCACGGTTAAAAACTCCTGGGCCAGAGTTTCCAATACTGGCAGAGGGAGCATACCGAGAGATCCACCAACATGGACGCTTCATCACTAAGGATATCGCCGAAAATATTTCCGCAGACAATGGTGTCGAATTGCTTTGGCCAGCGAATGAGCTGCATTGCTGCGTTGTCAACGTACATATGACTGAGTTCAACCTCAGGGAAACTTTGTGATAACACTCGTGACAACGTCACGCCAAAGTAGAGACGTCCAAAACATTTGCCTTATCAACGCTGCATAGCTTTCCCGTTCGTTTGATGGCAACGTCACCTAAGTGCAGCCGCAGAGGGTTAGAGAAAGCGCAAAAAGTGCACAACAAGGCAGTAGTGGGTTTAGATCGACGCACCAGCAACTCGCGCGATCCGATCAATCTCAGATTCTCTGTAGATCATGTTATTGTACCCAACTCTTTCACCATCGACAATATCGATACCCTTCGGAGTTCCGAAGTAGACGTCCCCTGTGAGTTCTCTGACCACCATGACGTCAACACCTTCCACGACCTCTCTCTTCAAGGTTGAGGCATCAAGGAGCTGAGGGATAACCTTTGCAGGACGCAAATTCGCGAACAAGCCCATTTGTTTGCGCATTTTCAACAAACCAGACTCCGGACGAAGTTCTCTGGGATTGCTGTCCCACTACACAAAGGAAAGGCCACGATTGTGAATGACAGTGATACGATGGTCGATCTCGTTTCGATAAAACAAGCAATGGTAAAGACTTACCTTGTAGCCGCCAATGCAAGCAAGAAGCACAGAATCACTTGCCAGGCACTGCTGAAGTGTCTCCTCAGGAAAGGGTCGTTTACGGCATCGATGGCAGCTCCACCGATCAAGGCCTCTTTCAAATTAAGTTCAAAGCCACTTCTCTTGCACAGAGCCTGAGAACGACTGGTGGCTTCCGTGATCTCAGGTCCGATTCCATCACCCGAGAAGAGTAATCGAATACGACCCTTCTTGAAACCGCCATGTTTTTCGTTTGAGACGACCTTGAAAACGAGGAACGACGGGCAGGAAACTGAAACGAAGGCGTTTGCAAACCCATTGCCGAGGGTAAGGGCAGCGACTACACCGATAGTGAATTTCATGGTTCTGAAGTACTCTGGTAAGTGTGAAGGAGCACTCGGTGCCTACGGTAGTTCACCGACTCAGTGTACGCAAATCACTTCAGTGAATTGAAGTGAAATGAGGGCGACACCTCGTCATGCAGATTTTCTTCCAGCGGACCAGGGATAGGGAACACTTGGCGTTACCTGGTACACTCCGGATGTAGTGGACCACATGTGCGCATCTATACATAGCAGTATGTAGTAGTATGATAGTGCATCATCTACTGTAGTACTGAAAAGTACATCGTACTGGTACGAAATGAGCTCTGAGTACTACAGTAGGCTAGCAGGTACCGAGCACAAGTACTCCGGAAGCAGTCTGTAGGTACGTTGTCCCTGGTCCCTGGTGTACAGTACCAATTCGAGGACGAGTCGTCTGTAGGTCTAGAGTCTGGAGTCCGAGGCGGGCGGCATGGCAGGCATGAATCCAAAATCCGACCGATGGCGAAGTGACACGAAAGGTAGTACAACCTCCAGGTAGTAGCACTGGAGTGCAATAAAAACTTTGGGTACCAAATAATACATTTTATGGAATATGGGCAATATGGGATACATGAATATGGATTTGGGATATGGGATATGGCAGAATTGAATGGATCCTCTCTACTCTACTACTAGTCGTTAGTAGAGTACAAGGTTGTATGTCATACTTTGAAGTAATAGTGAGTTGCATCCTACTACTGTACTAGCTTAGTAGTACCCGGACCAGTAAAGTACCGTGACTCCAATTTCTATTATGAAAAGTATGACATACAGAGTAACTACCGGTACCTGGTACGTATACCTAGGCACCAGGTAACTGTAGACTATGATAGATTCTGCGTGCGAGCGCGGAGTGGAGGCCAGACCATGGTTAAATCGGGCGCACGCCAGACCGGGGTCGCAGGCAGGTGGTGACGTCACGGTGACGGTATCGGTCGCTACAGTACGAACGTTGGCCGGTGCTACGGTTTCAGGACTACTGGATGCTACGCTAGCGGCAGAGGAAGCGGGAGTGCTAGTAGCAAACGCGACGGTATACGCGTGGGAGTCTACTGGACGGGTATACTGAGCTACGGTATGACTAGGCGTAACTACAGTACATGTAGACGTAGACACAGTGCTAGTAGGCGAAGCAACTGTGCTAGTATCTGTAGGTACGATGCAAGTAGATGGTGCTACGTTGCGCGTAGGTGACACTACAGTATGTGGACGTGGGTGGAGTCCTACGGTGACGTCGGTAGCCAAGTGGGTACTAGTACACTGGCTATCGCTACAGGGGGACTGAATCGTGACGACGGCGGGTAAAAAGTCGTCATGGTCAGTTACGCTGCTACGAAAATTGTACATTGTTAAAAATCGGGGGCCGGCTAAATATATTTACAGTGGTAGACAAATTTGTGAGAAATTGTTGATCATCAAATGATGATCAACTTCTTTTGATGAGTGTTCTCCAGGAACACTCAGGATCACAAAAGAAACGGTGCACGTCTGAAGAGTGCACGTCTGAAAAGGTGTACGTCTGAAGAGGTCGTACGAGGCCGAGCGTTGGGCGAGAAAATGGTCGTTTATGCAACGAACGACATGAATTTGATCGTTGCAATTTTGGAGTGGGATATGATTCCCGTACGACAGTAACGATACGACGTATACTGTTTACTAGCCTAATGTGAAGTGTCCTACTGAATAATGTAGATAGTAAAAATACGTAGGAGCGGTACTAAAAGTCTGTCACCCTCTTGAATCAGATCTCCGTAGAAATTGGTGATGGAGAAAGTAGGTGATCAGGAGTTTGCAAAGATTTTGTCAAGGTGAGGATCAATCTTGGAGGATGTCTGAGTCTTGGTTAGGATGTCAGCAAGTTGAGAGTCACAAGGGATCCAATAGAGTTGATGAGTACCATCTTGTTGGCCTTGGCGGACAAAGTGAAAGCGTCTTTCAATGTGGCGAGTTTTGCGAGTTAGTTTGCCATTCTTGGCAATTTGAACAGTTGCTTCATTGTCAATCATAAGGACAGATGGGATTGTAGGTAAACGTTGGGATGATTCGCGCCATTGTTTAGTGCCAAGGTATGTCATGTCATATAAAAGCATTCTGATGTGGGCAGTAGCCATAGTTGCAGAACAGGCAGCCATGTATTCAGCTTCAGAGGTTGACATTGCAATTGGGGTAGGCATTGTTGAGTTGGCTTCAATGAGAGCACCATTGTGAAAAATCATGTATCCAACAGTTGATCTGCCAGTGTCAGGGCAATCTTGCCAGCTGGCATCAGAGAAGACAGTCAGGTCAGAGTATGGAATGCTGTGTTGGGCACAGATACTATAGATTGGGTTAGAAGTGCCATCAGGATAGAATTTCAAAGCATAGCTGGGTCGGCGTCTGAGATAGCCAAATAACCAGATAAGGGCGCGGAAGTCAAGTTCACCGGGGCAGATGCAGGCTTTTGCAAGTTTGCAGACTGCAAAAAGGATATCGGCACGTGTGTTATATGCTAGATAAAGTAGGGTGCATACGGCTGAGCGAAACGGGAGGCGGGAATGTCTTTTCTCAATTATAGACTTGTCATGATCGGTGACAGGACGGTTATCTTTGGTGAAGACGTAATCGGGTGGGAAGGGAGTTTCGCGTTCAGGGAATTCGGAATGCGGGTCATAACGTTGGAGGCGTTCAAGACATATCGGTGTTGGTCTAGAGTGTAAGTGGAATCTTTGTGGCGGTGGATGCGCATTTGCAGGAACCATTGTGCAGGACCAAGGAATTTCACGTCAAAGCGGTTGCGGACGGAATCTTCGAAAGATTTCTCGATGGAATCGTTGCTTCCAACATAAAGCATGTCATCGACGAAGAATAGGAGGCGAAGCCATTGGTTATGTTTATCATAGTAAACAAAATAGGATGGTTCTGCTTGGGATTGAATGAATCCTTGAGAGTATAGCCATTCAGAGAATTCAATGTTCCAATATTTGCCTGAGTAGACAAGACCATAGATTCCTTTGTCAAGAAGAAGTGGGACTCCAAAGTATTTGGCATATTCTGGGAAGTGGTAAGGTAAAGTGGCAGGATCACAAAGTGACGTCCAATAACTTTGGCTTGAAGATAGGCTCCAATGAAGTCAGCACCTTTAAGGATGCGGCGGAAAGCACAGGTTTTGGATATGAGGAGCTTGACCCCTCTTGAAGATGCACAGGGTGACCATGTGTCTTCAAAAGGTTGAGGATCTCAATTGGGATAGTGTTAGACTTCTTAACTTTATTGGTGTTCTCTTCTCTTTGCTTAAGTAGTTGCTGCTGGTACTTTGCTTTTGTTTTCTTAATTCTTCTCTTTTCCATGTCGCCGCGGGCAACAAGGCGGGCTTTGAGTTTGTCAAGTTTGCCAGATGCTGTTTGCTTTGCTTTGAGCACAAGTTTAACTGGGATAATCAATTCATCTGCATGGGGTTTCTGGCCAAGAATGAAGGTACCATGATCAATGAGGTTCTTGATTTCCATTTTGATTGCATGAAGCCAGGCAGAGCGGATGTCATCATCAAGTTTGAGGACAGCTTGAAAGGATTGGGGTTCTGGCAAGTATTTATCAACAGGATCATCATTTTCTGTAGATGTTTCAGCAGAGGCATCAAGGGCAAGCATAGCAGTGTGGATAGGGTCAATGGAAGGTGGTGATTCAGCACATTCTTGGAAGTAGAGTGTCATCTCTTTCTGAAGGGGTGTGTCTCTTCTGGTGATGAGTGAGATTGAGCAGTTGAGGTGCAGGTGGTGTTGGACCAGGTTGTAGATCATCATCATCAGTGTCATCATCATTATCAATAGTCTCAGTAGGAGGATGATTATCAACATTATTGCTTTATGTTTAGTGTTTTTGAAGGATCATCAGTTGCTAGTTCTTCAATGAAGGAAGAAGGGTTGATTCCAAGGTTGGCAACAGATCCAGTTTGGTGAATGATGGTGGGTTCAGAATTCTCAACATTTTCAAGTCCATTAGGGTCCATGTGGGAGCGGATAGGGATGGCTCCAGCAAAGGGTTTGGAGTCAAAAGCAAGGGCAGAGCTGAAATCTTCATCAAAATAAGCGTCACGGGTTGTGATAATTCGTTGAGGATGGTCTGGGGAGTAGACTAGCCAGCCAGCAGAGTTGTCAGGGAATCCAATAAAAGTTCCACGGGATGCACGTTGGAGCTGTTGTTTATAAGTGATTAACTTGTTCCGAAAGGTTGGTTCGTAACGTTTGAAATAGACTGGGCATCCAAATACGCGGAAGTTGGTGAGGCTGGGTTTTCGGCCATAACTATAGTGGAAGGGGGTTGTAGGATTTCCATCTTGATCAGTGACATTCTTTGCAGGGCAAGCATTGACAATTTGGACTGCATAGGCATGAGCATGGTGAAAGAAGGCACCTCCAAGTCTGGCAGTATTGAGCAGAGTGTTTGCAATGTTGTGGACTTCTCTCCATTTGGCTTCACAAATTCCATTCATTTCTTGATGTTCAGGGGCTGCAGCTTCAACTTTGATTCCAAGATTGGTGCAAGTTGAGATGAATTTGGCAGAAGTAAATGCTGTTCCAGCATCAGTGCGGATAAAGCGGACAGATTGGGTGCGTCAAGAAGTTCTGATTGTGTGAGCCAAGATTGCAGGGCAGTGAGAATGGATAAGGTGCTTTCAGTGGGTAGTCCAATCCAACCAGTTAGTTTGCCAGGGGTTGTCACAATGAAAAGGTAGGCAGAATAGTTAGTGTTAGTTGTCAGGCCAAAACGGAATGGGTTTCTCAGAAGGTCAAGGTGAAGTTGATGGAATGGTTCTGAACCTTGGCGGAGTGGGACTTTGCTTCTGGCGCGTTTTTGGCTGATTGAAATTCTGATTGGCCAAGTTTGAGTGTCAGTGGCTGGTGACAAAATGTGATCATTCCAAACATGGTGAAGGGATCCAGTCATAAGATTGCGGAAATTACGATGTGCAAGGCGACGGGATGTGATCTCAAGTGGCAAGGTTGCAGTGGGTTGGTCTGGGTTTGGATTGGTTGAAGTGTCCAAGTGTTGCTCAAAAGTGATGGCAGGTGGGTTTGGAGTGTCATCAGAAGTTGTGTTGGGTTGGGAAGTCATGGAAAAAGCTTGTTCAGAGGGTAGCTCTTGAAGAATGGTTGGCCATGTGTATGTTGAGTTGTTGGGAAAACGGATTGTGGTTGCTCTGTTCTGGATGATGACTGTGAAGTTTTGGGTGGCAGAGATGGCAGTCAGGGAAAGCAGACGGTGGCTAAGACCTTCAATGTAGTAAACATCAGCAAGACCAAGGATAGCTTTCTGTCCTTCTGTGGTTGTAAAGAAACAGTCAGTTGTGCCTTTGAAAGTGGATATCTTGGTGGTTCCATCAGCAAGGGAAACAGGTACATGGCAGGGTTCAACATCATGGAGATCACTGAAGACAGGAGTGTAGTGGCTTGTAGCACCACTGTCAGGGAGCCAATTATCAAGATCTGGCGGTCCAAAGCGCTGATATGCAGACATGGGGTCATCTGGGAAGTATTCAATTGCATCAGTGCTGGGAGGTGAGTGTGACATGGAGGGTACAAAATCATTGTCAGTCAGTGATGGGTTGATTTCCATTTGAGGCAAGTTGGTGTCAGGCCAGATTGTTGGTGGGCCATTGTTGAAGGCAGGGTTGTTGTTTAATGAGGCAAGGAAGGCTTGATGGTAATGAGTTGTTTCAGCATGAGGTGAAGATGAATCAGTGACAAAATAAGCTCTTTGATTTCTGGGAGCAGTGTTCTCATTATTGGTTGGTGACCTTGGGTTTCCTCCATTTCTGTTATTGTTGTTCTGAGGTCTGTTAGTTGCAGTTGGGCATTGTCTTGCATAGTGACCAGTTCTTCCACAATTGTTACAAACTATGTTGGTGGCATTATTGGGTGAAGGATTTGGCCGAAATGGGGTGGAATTGCTCTGCGGTCGACGTTGGTTGTTGGAGTTTGATGAAGTTGGTCGCAAGGGCGGTCGGTTGCCATGATTCGGTCTTGGTGGCGGGGCGTTGCGACGATTGTTTTGGTGATTGTTCGGACGGTTTGAATGCTGATTTTGGTTGCTTTGGGGTCTGATTGGTGGCCGATTGCTGCTGCTGTTTTGTTGGGTATAAGGTCGCAGAATTGAGCTGAGAGCTTGATGTTGTCGCGGGGTGAACTGTTTTTGGAAAGTCGGACGATGGGCAGGGCGATGGGATTGTTGACGGGCAGCATTGGCATGTTGGTTATAATTGCGTTGATTTTGTGATGGCAAAGTTAGGCCACGGGATTCGTCAATATTCAAAAGATGGCTTTCAAGTTCGGAGAAAGCGGGCAATTCTTCATCGTTAAGTTCGGCTCTGCGGAGGTCGGCATCAAAACGTTGGTAAGAGGCAGCATAAAAATGGTGATTACTTCCACCGCGAATGGCTCTTTTAATAAGATCTGCGTCTGTGTTGGGAATGCCGGCGTGGTAGCAATCGCGCGTCAAAACTCGGATGCGATTCAAATAGGAGGTTGCAACTTCATTGTGGCCTTGTTTAATAGAATAAAAGGCTTCTCTTGTGCGTTCAACATGATCTGGAGTAAGCGGAGCACAATGTCGGCGGAGAGTAAAGATTGCAGTTCTGGCATCTGGTGGGCCATCAATGATGTGTTTTTGGCAGGGATCACAGACATGTGTAAAAATGAGATTGTAAATTGCAGTGCCAATGAAGGGATGGGAGTAGGAAATCTGTTTGGGCCAAAGATCAAAGACTTGGCGTGTCCAGGGAGAGATGTTACAAACGATGCGGAGGTTATCCATGAAGGCATTGAATTGTCGGCGTCGGGCGACAAGATCGGTTGGGTATGATAGTTTCCGGAGATTGGCATTTTTGGCATATTTCAAAAGGGTTTTAGTTAAATCTTCAATGGGTGGATAAGTGAAGTCAGTTCTGGTTGAAGAAGTTAGTGCATCTGGGGATTGCAAAGGGATCTGAGGAGGGTCATCCTGTTGGTCTTCATTATCTTCATCATCAGTAAAGAATGTTTCATGAATTGGAGGATAGGCAAAAGTTGGATGTTTTGCAGGTTTGTCCTTTGCTGCAGGTTTGGAGGAGTGTCTGTCTTTGGTGAAGAGGATGTTTCAATTTGGGTGTCTGGTTGCACAGATTTTGGAGACAGAATTTGTGTTACAGTGCGTGAGAGACGTTTCAAAGGATTTTCGGCAGGTGTGTCAATTTCTTGAGCTTGGACGTCAGAAGATGGCTGATTTGCATCAATATTATGCGTTTCGTGTCGGGAAATGTCAGTTTCGGAAGAATTGTCAGAAGTATCTGGATCTGCAGTTTCTGGTTCAATTTCAGGGGGATTTTCTTCTTGAAGAGACGATCTACGGGTGCGGACAACCATAAGGGCTGTGTGTTCACAAAAAGATGATTCTTGTTTGTCCAATTGAAATCTTACTACATTACAATTACTGCTGTCCATTCTTGTAGCATTTACACCAATGTGTCTGTACAGGCAAGAAGGATCAGGTAAGTTGCAAGTAGTAACCTGGTTGTTAAAGAGACTAGTGTTCACACCAGACTCACCAGGGGGGTTGCTCAAGATATTGGGTTCAGAGGCTTTGATGAAAGGATATTCAGGATGATTGTGTTGTTGCCAATAATATGAAAAAGGATTGTGAGTGATCTGAGACAATGGGTTGCTGAGGGCATTCTCAAGGTGTGGGAGAGCCCAGGATCCATAAACATCGGTGGATCCACGTTTTGTAGTAATCACTTGGATGAGGCGAGTTGCAAGAGACAAGGGAATGGTTTTGGATCATCAATGACATGATAAACAGGGTTTGGTTGGCGCCAAAGTTGGCTAGGATTGTTGGGGCAAGTCCAGGGATTGGCAGCATAACAGGTGTTCATTGGAATGCAGGCTTGGTCATTGAAAAGCTGTTGGACTGTTGTTGTTGTGTAAGGTTTGATGGTCCCATTGTGTTGGTGAAAAATGATTGGTTTGTTCTCCTTGTTGTAGATAATAGGGAAGATGTGAGCACTTGGCAATGGAATAGGAAGCTCAGTTGGGGATCCTGGAGTGTAGGAAGGAGTTGACTGATGCTCTTGGGTGTTGCCTTGGTAGATAAGGACTTTGGTTGGCAAGGGTGTTTGAGGTAGGACACATTGAGGGTCAGTGACATTGATGTTTGAGACAACTCTGAACATGGTATACTCATGATCTGGCAGGAAATCAATGGAATGGTTGATGGTATCTGTCTTGATGGGGTCAAAGTTGGACTTAAGGGTTGCATAATCACAGTTTCCAATTGGGATGGTGAAGTTCTGAAGGTCATTGGAAGTGAGCGGACGGCAGATGACAAAGTTGACGGCAATAGCAGTGGCTTTTGAGTGCATGATTGATAACTGTTCAGGTGTAGGGGATGTGGCCATTGGGAAGGCTGAGCAATTGTGATTCATGAGTAGATCAGCAGGGGGAAGGGAACCAATGCAAATGTTTGAGGATTGCAAATGTAAGTCATCTCCAGTTGTGAGTTTGGAAGTCAAAGTTGCATGTTGGCGGAGTGTTGCTGAGATTAAGACACGGGCAACATGGGAAGCAGATGGAGATATTCCAGTTGTGGGTTCTCCAAAACCGTTGACAAGCGGTGAATGAGTGAATGCAATGAGGGATGCAGAGTTCAAATGTGTAGGAGTTTGAATATGGCGAGTCCTGGTGCTGTCCAAAGTGATATCATAGGGACTGGGAGACAGTTGCTGATCTTGGAAGAATTTGATAATGAAGCGCGGGACATCTCTGAAGTTACTTCGGTTCGGGAAAAGTCGTAGAGCGGTCGCAAAAGTTGGGATATTGCGAATGATATCAGCAAGTTCAGGAGGTTGGTGAGGGCATGAAGATGTTTGTCCCTGAATATAAAGGTGGATGAGGTACATCATTTTGAAGGCATAAAGGATGGATAGGGAGCATTCATGTCCAAAGGATCCAGGTTCATAGTCACTCAAAAGGGATACAAATAATGATGGGGTGCCATTGGTGAGTTGAGATCTGTGCTCAGAAGAAAGATTGTCCATGACCAAATTGGTAGTTCTGTTGAAAGTGTGTTGGATGCATTGAATGAATTCCTCTTGATTGGGGTCTTTGTCAGATCCAGCAATTAAAATGGGATAAAGGTTGCACATCAGGTGGCGAAGATGTTCGGTCGTCAAGTCGCGAATGCATTGTTTGGTGACTGGATTTGACTGAATATAACGTAGGCAGAAGCTTGCAGCTGTGATACTTGAATCAACACATGTTGGAAGGTTGCACATGGTGATTGGCCCATTGATGTCATCTTGAAGAGTTGCATCAGCATAGAAAAGAAGTGAGGCATGTGGATTGGTTCTGGAATCCAAATCAGAATGGTGTTGCAAAAGGGGACATGATGGATTGGGTCCAAGACATTGTCTTCAGGGCAAGGGATGTGCAGTTTGTCAAGGCGGTATGGAAGCTCCAAAGTTTCATCATCATCAGATAGTTCAAGAAATGCTGTGATTCCAGTGGATGTGGAAAGGCAATCAAAGGTGCTGTCATTGCTGCTGCTCAAATTGGAAAACAAGGGACTGAAAAGTTCTGAATTGAGACTGATTGCTGGAGATGGTGGTGCATCAAGATTCCTAGGTCCAGAGGTGTTGAAGGTTTTCAAATAATTGACCTGACATGATTGAGTTCTGTTTCTGCTTGAAGGAGTTGAAGGGTCTCAGTTTCATCATCATCAATTGAAATGGTGAATGGGATTGCAGCATTGATAGGTGGCTTGACATAGAAGGGGTTGGCAACATTGATGGGAGTTGCAAATTGCTTGGACTTGGTTGGGGTTGAGGCCTTGCTGGTCTTGGAATATTTTTCGTCATTTTTACATTTTGGTAGCTTTTCTGGTTGTCATCCTGTCCATGAGAGTTAGGGAATCCAAAGTTTTAACTGTGAAGGAATCTGGGATAAATGAGCTGGTGTCTGTGCTGTCATCATTGTCTGAGGAATCTGGGACTGAGTAGGGAGAGTTTTGAATCATTGGGAGTGCATCAAGTTGTTTTGGAGATTCCTTTTTGTCGCCGTTGCTTTGTTCTTCAACTTCAACGTCAGCGGCGGGAGCTTTTTGTGCTTTGGTGGGCGGCAGTGTCTGGTCGCGAACGGAAAGGCATAATTGTTTGGGACACGGGCAGTAGATGGAGAAGACACTTGAAGCATTAACTACGTCACTATCGTCGTCGTCATCGTCATCCATATCGTCATCGCGATAAATGTTGGTCGTGGAGCGAGCTGGAACATCGTCAGACGCGTCAGTCATTTCGTCATCGTCCACGGGATCGCCGTTGTAATTAGGAACACGAGCATGGCCGTTAGGTTGGTCACGAATTGGACGTTGGTAATTAGGAGAGGGGACGTCAGAAGGCGGGGTTGGCGCGCGCGGACGGATAGGCGTGGGTAGGATTTCAAAACCGGTCGGACGCAAGATGACGTTTGCGTTATGGGGAAAAATATGGACGGACGGGCTGCCAAATGTCGCAGCTGCAGTACTGAAAGAGATCTGTACGATCGTCGTAGAAATGTCATTGGCAGTTCGGCGCGGGGGTCCAATGTGTCCCAAGTCCAGGACTCTTGGGAGCTGATGGTGCGAATCACCACGATCATGGTCGTGGTCGGAAATTGGGTGGGGGTCCGCCATGGGGTCGCTTTGAGCGGCGATATCTCGGATTGGTCGCTCCGATTTTCGTAAGTGGGAGCTTGTTTTGAGGTCTTGGAGCGCCTGAGGAGTTTCTAACCTTTGTTTTTGTCGTGTGAAGGTCCGAACGCCCAACGAAATTGATTTGTTGACTTCCACATTCACGAACATATTGGCGGGTTTTATAACGGATCTCGGGCTGTTTTTGCGTCTGAAAACGCATCCTTTTCGCAGGGGAAGCATCGGGGGAGGAGGCAGGGACGTCTGAGTCGTCGAATTGTCGCTTCCTGGTGGATTTTGGGCGGGTGGGAGCAGGAATCTTGCGGTCGTCGTCATCACGAACGCTGTAATCGTCATCGTCGGCGACGTCGTCATCGTCGCTATCGTCATATAATTCGGTCTGGGGTTGGTGGCTGCGCGCAGGAGGGAAATGGTGAGTGCCCTGGGTGTCTGGAATGTACTCCTGCTTGATTCTCATGACTTTATGAGTAGTGGAGCGCTCTGCAGTCGCGCTGTCGATGGCCTCGGCGTTGCTAGCCGCTTCATCGTTGTCGTCGTCGTCGGTTTCGGTGGCCCTGAATGTTTTGTTGCGCCCAATAGGAGTTGTAAGGATGCCCTGGGAGATAGTTGCAGCTGGTTGACGGTTTCTGGTGGCGCGGGAAGGTGGATTGCGCTCGGAGTTGGCGCGTTCGATGGCCTCGGCGAGGATGGCCGCTTCATCGATGTCGGGTTTACTGGTGCCCTTGGCGCTAGTCTTAACGTAGCGCTTCTGCTTAATGTTAGTGTTAGTGTTGCCCAATGTTTCGGCTCTCTTAGAGCGAGTTAGATAGAGGGTGGGATGGGTGCGGCAGGAATGTTGACATCTGCGCTCATGACGACTGGAGGCTCCGATTCGGAGGCAAGAAAGGGGGACGAGTCCTTCTTCTTCGACTTCTTGTCGGCTTTCGTAAGGTTGAAGCGAATGGTGGGCATGGTGGGTGGGGCTGAAATGCTGCTGGAGGGGCTGGGGCTGCTGTTAACTAAGTTCTTAATATATTGTGTGCACTTTGAATCTGGGGGAGCTCTGTTAAAAAATTCTGTTATTTTCAGTTGCTTCAGATCTGACAGTTTAGATGGAAGCATAACTGAATTCCTGAGCCTAACTAACCTGAAGGTATCAGAGTTAAAAAGGGCAGAGGACGCCTGCCTAAGTCGGTTGATTCTAGGCGAGTGAACCATGATAGATTCTGCGTGCGAGCGCGGAGTGGAGGCCAGACCATGGTTAAATCGGGCGCACGGCAGACCGGGGTCGCAGGCAGGTGGTGACGTCACGGTGACGGTATCGGTCGCTACAGTACGAACGTTGGCCGGTGCTACGGTTTCAGGACTACTGGATGCTACGCTAGCGGCAGAGGAAGCGGGAGTGCTAGTAGCAAACGCGACGGTATACGCGTGGGAGTCTACTGGACGGGTATACTGAGCTACGGTATGACTAGGCGTAACTACAGTACATGTAGACGTAGACACAGTGCTAGTAGGCGAAGCAACTGTGCTAGTATCTGTAGGTACGATGCAAGTAGATGGTGCTACGTTGCGCGTAGGTGACACTACAGTATGTGGACGTGGGTGGAGTCCTACGGTGACGTCGGTAGCCAAGTGGGTACTAGTACACTGGCTATCGCTACAGGGGGACTGAATCGTGACGACGGCGGGTAAAAAGTCGTCATGGTCAGTTACGCTGCTACGAAAATTGTACATTGTTAAAATCGGGGGCCGGCTAAATATATTTACAGTGGTAGACAAATTTGTGAGAAATTGTTGATCATCAAATGATGATCAACTTCTTTTGATGAGTGTTCTCCAGGAACACTCAGGATCACAAAAGAAACGACGTACGTCTGAAGAGTGTACGTCTGAGAATGTGTACGTCTGAAGAGAGCGTGCGAGGCCGAGCGTTGGGCGAGAAAATGGTCGTTTATGCAATGAACGACATGAATTTGATCGTTGCAATTTTGGAGTGGGATATGATTCCCGTACGACAGTAACGATACGACGTATACTGTTTACTAGCCTAATGTGAAGTGTCCTACTGGATAATGTAGATAGTAAAAATACGTAGGAGCGGTACTAAAAGTCTGTCAGACTATGATATCGTCTACCAGTACTGACGTACAAGTACTCTTGTAGACCATGCAAATTATGTACAGTACATGTAACTATGCCTACGGTAGGGAGAGAGCTGTGTACTGTAGCATGCATGATGAATTTGAAGATTTGAAACCTTCAATGCAAAGAGGTCAAAGGCGACCATCGACCATCCAACGAAAATTACACATTTGCACTGTAGTGTGCCAACCAATTCTCACATTGCAACGCAAGGACGATTGCACGATGTTCACAACCCCTCCCCACCATTCCTCCCAAAGAAAGTCCTTGACATCTCGAATGAATCTGCATTCATACGGTGTTTTGTTACTAGTTAGCTTTATGTGCGCAAGGCGGTCCCAAGCATTCGTCGGGCCGAACTCGCGAAGGACACCTTTGTTTGGATTGATGGCATCTAGGACCGAGCACATTGAAAGCTTTCGACAAATCAAGTCGAGCAGCGAAGCAGGCTCGATCAATGACTCCTTGAATGTTATTTCTGATTCCACTCGGAACTTCATTGCGTCAACATTGTTCAGTGTCGCCCTCACAATTTCACCGGTCATGAACCCAACCAGCCCCTCGCGTAACTGGTTCGTAGTAAATGCCGAAGAACCACAAGTCACTCTACAGAATTCCGAGCAGATAGCAGATGTTGGAGCACCAGAAGACGGGAGCCAGCAATCACTGCTAACGACGGTCACACCTGATAACGACTCAACTGTTGTCGAACAGGTCTGGACCCTGGTCTCCAAGTACTTCATTGACCAAAGCTTCAATGGTCAGGTACGTACGAATCGCAAATCAATGAGTTGTATTGCTCGCTTGTCTGACGCGGTTCGATGTAGGACTGGAATGAAGTGAAGCAAAATTATCTTTCCCAGATTGGGCCAAACGACGGTGACGACAAGTCCATGCAACTTGTCACCAAAATGACAGCAACGCTAGGGGACAAGTATTCTAGAATACTGAACGTAGATCAATACCAAGCCATTCAAAAGTACGATCTCATTGGTATAGGAGCAACCCTGATGCCGGATCAACAGAAACACATCATTGTTGGTGCCCCGCCCGTTCCAGGATCGGCGTCGGACAAGGCTGGCTTGAAAGTCGGCGACTACATCGTGGCTGTCAACGGCATTCCCACGGATGGGAGATCCGCGTTCGACCTCATTGATCAAATTTCAGAGAATCCAAACGCTCAAACAATTTCAATGACCGTAAGAACTACAACTGGTGGAGACTCACCAACGAATGGCGTGACTCGCGAAATCACGATGCCCAGGGCTTTTGCTGCAGTGAAGAATCCAATAGAATACAAGGTCTCAGAGACACGGAACGACGGGATTAAGGTGGGCTACGTTCGAATTTCGGAATTCAATGGCATAGTCAAAGCCAAATTGGAAGATGCGTTGAATAGCTTGGAGAAGGGGGGTGCAAACGCCTACGTTATCGATGTCAGAGGCAATCCTGGAGGTGCATTCCAAAGCGCGGTAGAAATCTCGAGCCTTTTCATTGATGACCGTGTTGCAACCTACGTAGTGGATAGCAATCACTTCGAGTTGCCGTTTCGAACTGCTGCAGGACGCGTCATCGTCGACCCTCAAGACCCAATTGCTATTTGGGTCGACCGGAATTCGGCCTCAGCCAGCGAAGTTTTCGCAGGGAGCCTTCACGATAACTGCCGGGCAGTTGTAATGGGAGAGAACTCGTTTGGCAAAGGTAAGATCCAAGCCGTGTATGGCCTTAAGAATGGTGGCGGCTTGGTCTTGACGGTCGCAAAGTACATTACTCCAAGTGGCACCGACATTCAAGGTGCAGGGATCAAGCCTGACATTGAGGTTAAGTTGCCGCCTTCCTTGATCCCAGTCATCTCAAGCGACACGTCGAAAGTTGACTTCGCCGACGTCTCGCATCGACTCAGCATGTGCCAAGTTCCGGATGTGCACTAGCACTCACCAACACGCAATCGGGAACGGTTCTGTAAAACAACTATTTTAACTGTTACATCCGCTACTCGCGCAGTTACTTCATCCAAAATTCGCTCCACGGCCTTGCGCAAGGTACAACATATCCAGTTGCTGGCGTTCGCTTATACCAGCGTCCTCATCGTCTGCACCATGCTTTGTTGAGAAAGGCAAGGGAGGAGGTATATCGTCACCACTTTCGTCAAATCCTTGCCTTATCTGAACGGGCGAAATATTTCCAAATTCCCGTTCGTGATCCCCGAAATCTCCCATACTTAAAGCCGATATATTCTCGTAGAAGCCGGTCTGAGGTACAGCCTCAAAATGATTGTGCTGTGGGGCAGGAGGAAGAGGTCGATCATACATGGCCTGACCTTGATCCATGTCAGTGTTGGTGTGCTGTTGTAACATAGCCTTTAATTTTTCCCACTCAGCACTTTTGCTGGCTTGGTTTGCGGAAGATTCCTCATCATCATCTTCCGATTCAGTATCCGAGCAATCGAGCAGATTTCCTTTTGATCTTTGTTGCGATAGTAGTGTTGGTGTAGCGGACGACCCCGGGAGTGACTGCTTAAAAAGGGAATCTCGGAGAGTACTAGCGTCCGCACTAGTAAGGGACAAGGATCCAAACGACGCTCCAATTTGTTCAAGGCCTCCATCCAACATATCTGGAAGCTTTGAATTTGCCACGCTGTATGACATCATAGAACCAAAGGAAAGTCCAGCTGGTTCTAATTTTTGGTTTCCGACGGACGTCATCGACGTAGAGCCGAATGACGTCCCGGCTTGCTCCAACTGTGAATTCATGAGCACAGCTGCTTCTCGTTCATAATCTCCAACATCGTCAGCCTTTTGCGGCACGGGATCATAGTTTAATTGCTGTTCTGAAGAAAGAACAGGAGCGTCGATTGGAGGCGGTACAGCGCGTTGATAATGGCTGTGGTAAGAAGGAGGCTGATTTGGTGGCGGTGGCATCAGGTCGCTTGGAGTTGGGGCAGGCGAGGAGTCAGCCTTTGCCTTGTTTGGACCCTGTGGTGGGACAGGTGGTGGAAACGCAGGGGCCATTGTCCCGGGCACCATGATGCCCTGCGGTGTCATTATCGCGTGATACATAGGGACCCCTGGCATACCGTTTTGTGGCATGGCGTAAACCATGACGGGGGTCGAACCAGGTGGCGGCCCCATTGCAGGTACGATTACTGGTACAAATGGGGTCCCAGGGGACATCATGGACGCATTCGTATGCGACACTGGAGGCGCAAGCACCGCCGTTGGCGACGAAAGAGGTTCAGATTGTGATCCCGAGGAAAACGTGCCACTGCTGGCGACACCAGTAGATTCAGTATGAACGTGCGTAGATTCGTCTGTACAGTCCCCGTGAGAGATTTTAGAGCGGATGTCAGGTGCGCCTTCTCGCAGAGCTTGCGACGTTTTCTCCTGCGCTCGCTGATCTCCCAACATCGTACCAAAGATCCGACTTAGCTTCTTTTTGAAGAAATCGACCAGGCGGGTTTTGACTGCGGACGGCGTTTACAATACTTCTGGAGAGGAGCATTTTCTGTCGCTTTGGGAGCGTTACGTACAGTTGCTTGTTCGCTGCTACTAGCATTCGCCAATGACTATTGCCCACGTGATTGTTCGTTCCTCCACCTCGTCCACACAACACATCGTGTGGGTGAGGGGCGGTAATGTCCTTTAGAGGATAATTACCCAAGTTTACAGTGATGGGGTCCATCGTTCAGAGATATGCATTCAGAATGAAGAGCAGGTTTTCTGCTTGAACCGCCAGTGGCGATGCCCAAGAGAAGTGATTCGATCGACTAAAACAATCTGCCGCGTTGCATATAACGGCATCTTGCGACGTGTGCTGTTCTCCGTATGTCTTTTCATGATGTCTTTATGAAGTACGAGTATGTACTCGAGTACTCCGAGTACATAGACTACAGCACGATATGCACACGTGTATAATATATACAGCTGGTTTCGTTTTCAGATGGCCCAGCGTACGATTTGGTAATATTTCTACAGGAGAACAATAATCTTCGTAGTGAAGTGCCAGCTAAAAATCCCGAACAACTGTGCTGAACGCTGTAACACGACAACCAATCATCTCATAACACTCTGGTGTCAGATTGCGATATCGTTTGGTATGGTCTGTCACGAACGTGCAATACTTGTATCATACCTGGTAGCGCATGGTAGTACCCCGCCGCCGAGTGTGTGAATCCATCAAGAGCGAATGATGCGTTGCGCTGCAAGCATGAACATCCTCAAGCCAAATATCAATAGCATAGCCCCGATGTGGGCTTTTTCAAATCTGACGGAACTGCCTATTGATTTGGGGTTGCCAACGTAGACTGGAAAACAATCGGCATTTGCCTAATGAGAGGAGGTGATTTGTACTTCTTTTGTGACATTGAGTACTTTGATGGGCTTCGTATTCATCACCAGCATGTTGTCAGAAAGCGATGATTCACACTACATGACAATCGAGCAAAACTTCAAACGCATGCCTTGGGGCAAAACAACAAGATTCCATTGAAGTTGAAACCCCGGACACTGGCTGTCATCGGTTGCTGGCATTGTTGTGATGTGCCATGTCGCACTTCCAGCCAGGCAGGAACACTGCAACTCAAGACCCATCGAAAATGTGCTGGGGGTGCCGCATCAAGTATTTTTGATGCCGGAGGGTTCATGATCCGGTGGACTACTATCGACACTGACCTGATGTGTCGTTGGTCAAGTTCTTGACCGGGATCCAGTTTCAAGCCTGTGTCGCTCGTCAAGACTGGTCGCACAATCCACTCCTTGCACCTCAATTGCGTCAATATCCCGCAGGCGGCCGGTCGTCTCCTTAAAGAGCCAATTACAAGCCTCTTAAGTCAACACGGAGTTCCTCTAGTTCCGACAAGGTGCTGCTCTATGCTCTATACGGTTGGCTCGTTCTGCATCCAGCGCCAATGCTGTTTTACTTGTTATGGTGCGTTTTGAAACGAACGGTCCTTAAGCTATGGTAAATTCGAAATTGAAATTCGACACCAGTTATGAGGTCAGTTGTCATCATCATCCGCCTTCAATGATGCCAATACAAACCCCATGTCGAAATCCAAAGCACAGCGATGTGTCTTGAATTTTTTCATGAGTTGCTCAATCTTCTTATAGAGAAGCTGCTGCTTTCCGGCTGGGTTGAACTCCGGCATGATGTCTCCAACATTTTCACTGCTATTCTCTTGTTCAAGGTAATAATATGTGCATACATATGCTCGTGCTCGTGCCGCAAATTTTCTAATGCGATCATTTGTCAACACCGTTACAGGACAAAGACACTTTGTAACAAGATTCATGAAATTGACTCGACCTTTCTTCTCCCGCATTGGTGTTCTCCTCATTAATGCCTTTGCCTGTGCCCATGCATATTCGATGCCTTCGCCGGCAAATTCACAATGAAATTTTGGCGTGAGCATCACTTGAACACCAAGTTGGGAGCCCAAGAATTGCAAAGCTGTTTCCTCGGTCTTAAAGTCATTACAGTTCCCCATCAACCCTCGAAGCGAAGATGATTCTATAATCTTTCCAGTCACAGGATCTTTGCGCCCGCTAAGTGTATAGTATGATGTGTTGATCACGTTGTTTCCTTCCTTGTCCTCTTGTTCTCTGCATTTTTCCATATCGATCCACCCTCGCTCCCATAATACTTGCAAAAGACCTTTTGGTTTACCGACCCAGCCTTCGATGATGAAGACTTTACGACGCGTCAGACTGACACCATGCATCGATGCCAACCCCTTCAGCTCGATCAATGGGCGATTGGATTCTACGGTGATTCCTGATTCTTGCAACAGAGCAGATGCCAATTCACTCCGCGTTCTTGGCACAATTTTTGTGCGCCCACTGTTGTCATGAATGTCGTACTTTCGTCGCTCTCGAGCTTCCGTTGACATCAGCCACCATGGACCTTGGTCATCAGCTTCAAAGACCATACTTTGTCGTTCACCGATTCTCAATGTGGATTGAAATGGGCCAATGCAGTTACCCGTTATCTCAGATGAGTGCATAGTTGGTTGCATGCCACCAAAACTCCGTGACATACTGTTGGCATCAAGAGCCCCCTCCTTTTTCCGAGCGTGGCCTTGGCTGTGATCAAACATAAAAACAAAGTCAACTTGAGGTCGGAGAAGTTTAAGGCAGTCTACTACATCTTCAAGTTGGATTGCCATATGAAAGCTATTCCAATAGCCACCTTTGGTAGCTCCGATGAGCAAATTTCGAACAAAAGGCGACTGTGTCAATGGCTGCTTCTGTGTATGTTTGTGGACTTCGAGTGCTGCAACCCTGTCAACATAATGCATTCCTTGCCGTGAAGCATTTACGATTGCCAGATCTCGATCCACCATTGGCATTCCGAATCCAGTACTGCGAGAAACAAATGCCGATATCATCAATCCTTCACCGAGCGACTTCGGAAACAATCCTCGTTCCTGATTTGGACCTACCCAACTCTTCGAGGGAAACAGAAATTGGGGAAAAACTGATTCATCCTGACCATATATTTCGATAGGCCTGGAGCCATGAGGAGCACGAACACTCATTGACGCAACTTTTCCTCGCATTGCATCAAAGTTCTCGTTTCCACGACGACTGTAGCAGTAGTCAACATGAAACTCATAGAATACGTCATTGCTTTCATTGTCGATATACTTATAGCCAAACTCAGGATTTAGATTTGATGACTTGAGGTCACTCGAAGCATATTGAACCCATCTTAAACACCTTGGTTCAAGTTCCGTGAGGTACCTGCGACAGAAATGTTTTCGACTTGCTACGACATCATCACGTTCATGACCATCAACATAGTACCCCTTGCGTTGTATGTTGTAGGTGAAACCAAGTTGATGGAGCCATCGCCAGCATGTCGGAATACTGAAATTGCTAATTCCGTGTTCCTTGAGAAACATTTCTAACGTCAGCGGTTCTGGTTGGTGCTGATCATCTGAGTTGATCAAAGAGTTGCTTTCACCGAGGTCATTATTCCACTGCTTGAACAATTTGGGGAAGAGCTCTTCAATGCAGAATACATGTACTAATTCAACTGTCAGAATCGACAGATTACCTAAGCCGAATGCTGTCATTTGATCTTTTGCATCGGGGTACTTAAGGAAGAGAAGTGGTATAGGGCGTCTGCCGGATCTCACAATATGATCCGGGTGAAGAAATGCCTTGGACTTGCGGAACTCCACATTCCAATCTTGAACACTTCGAGGTTTTGTTGCCTGCACCACGCCAAGCTCATTAAGTTGTCGGCAGGCTTCTGTGCAGCACTGCTTCCAAGTCCACGAATTCATGTGCCGAATGGCAGTCCGGTATGCTAAGCAAAGAATTATCGACCTGCTCTGTAAAACAAAAATATCAGCTTCAGAGCATAGATTTTCGTTGTCGCGCCCTTGTACCACGTTTCGCCAGCCACTTGGAGTTTTGCTCACGGATTGTAGGACAATGACATTATGCTCCAAAATGTCTAACACACTTTCACCGCCATCGTTGTTGTTGGCGGCTGAAAATTTCTCAAAAGAAGTGTGCCCTCCACCTACAAACAGATTCCATGCATCATGACTGTTCCAAAAAGGCAATGTGCTTGTATTGTTCTGGAGCACCCGTGGTACTCCTTGTAGCTCTTGTTCCTGCTGCCAATCATGCTGATCGGAAGACCTATGAGACGAAACTGCTGCACCAACTGCAGACCTCGTGTCTGTTGATTCCTCGGGACTAGTAGTACTCAGAGAAGCATCCTTGGTGTATTGTTGCGGCTCAGTTAGTTTGCTTGAACTTGACAAAAACTTGTCCAGAGTTGCGGAATCAACTTCGTTGTCCTTGAATGAGAAAAGCGATGATGTCGTGGATCTTGTTCTGATGCCGATTGACAACACATCTGCAGCAATGGAAACAACTCTGTCTTTCCATTTTTTGTCAAGAGGATACGGATACTCCACCTGTTCAAAGGGATCTGTTACCACGTAGTACATGGTTTTTTGGAATGTAATGCGGAATACTCCCGACTGGTTCGTGCCATCGAATCTGTCCATTGAGAGCCCATCAAAGTGGAGCTTGCTTCGAAACATTGCTGCATTGAACTTTTTAGCATCAACAATACATATGCTTTCATCAATGAGACCAGATAGGGTCAACGCCGCAGCCCATATCTCCGCTGGCAACCATTTTCGCCACACTCGCAGTCGAAACGTTTCGTCGGAACACAGTCGCATGAAGGCGCTCCTTATGATTGCAAATTTCGGAGCTGGGAGCGTCAACCCCGCAGCCTCACTCATGTTGCTCAATCTTCAAGAATGTAACGAAGGCTTTATTATGGGACAGGACATCATTTTACAAACAACCGAACTTCATTGACCCGTCATTCCCCCATGATCAATGCGTTGATGTTGTCGTGCAAAGTATGGAAGAATACTTAGGCTAAAAACATATACGTGCAATGATTACCAAGGCCTACGTCAGGCCATCTGAAAGTGAAACCAGCTGTACGCATGACTCCTTACAACAAGCATTGGGGGGAATGTAATAGTTATGTCTCATAGATGCAGATCCCAAGTTTGCCTAATCTTTTAGAGAACTGCTTTAGGCCATCCAGCATTCGACCAAGTATCGAGTATCAATCAACACCAATTTCCACCAGAGTCATGATTTTGGCGGACGATAATCGAAAACCTACCAGTGCATCAACTTCCATCTCATCCTCCTCCTCCTCCTCCACAACCACCGCCTCCACAACCACCGCCTCCACAACCACCACCTCCAAAACCACCACCTCCGCCTCCTCCAGAATCGCCTCCTAAAACAAACAAAGTCGTCAGTCATTAAACAATTCCATGTTTGCATGAATTCTCTGAACATACCTGCACAAGCGGATCCCCCACAGGCCGAAGGTCCGCAAGCCACAGTACCACCGCAAGCTCCTCCAGCAGAAGCAAACAAAAATGGTGGGTAAAGCCACACACCGTCATGTTCGTAACGAGAGCTTGAGTTGGGCGAGCGTCCAACTACATTTCCCACCGGCCTGGAGGCCCCGACGCGACGTGCAAGAACATCGCGAGCTTCCCTCATCACATTCAATCTAACTTCTTGTTCCTGAAGCCATTCAGGACTGCGTGGACAACAACCCATGGCCATGGCGATCTCTGATTCCAGTACTCGAACATTTTTTTCAGCTCTCTTTAGCAGGATTTCATGAGCCTGTTTTGTTTCCATGTGGTAGTAACCGGTTCCGTACGTCGTCTTTCCTAGGACGTAGCCTTCCTTCCGGGGTCGTGACTTCAACTGATTCTTGAGGGCGGCAGCCTCCGCAAGAAAGGCCGGCTTTCCGTCTGAAGTATATTCCCAAGGCTTCGCCCATTTGGCAGGAGGTAGAGTCGATGACGCTCCCACCAGACCGGCCGAGTGCAGATTCGCCCCAGCACCATCAACGTCTTGCAAGCTATTCCAATCTTTGGAAAAATAGGCCTTCGGAGGTTCGCCACGATACATGCCGCCACAAACCACGTACTCGGAGTTGTACTCCTCCCTCCAAAGTTGGGCCGTGGCTTTGTAAGCAATATCGAGAACTCCGCCGTCACTGCGATCTGTGAGCGAATCGTCATGGTGAAAAGTTTGCCCCATAATGGCGATGCAGTCCTTGTTGTAGTCGCCAATCGAAGATAAGATATGGGTGTGCCACATCAAGTCAATCTGGTATGTAGGAACAAGTACTGATTGTAATTTCCTAGCCTTCGGTGTGAGCAAAAGGAACTTGATGTAGTTCTTAACGCCCTCGGTGAGAAAGTCGTCGTCGCAGAATCGCTCTCCTGAGACTTGCCAAAGAAAGCAGGCTTGTCGCTCCGTTGAAGCAAGCAAGTCAAATCCGCTCAACAGGTCGACACTTTTGCCTCGACCATCGCAGAGTAGACCCGTCAACGTTGGAGACGGAGATTCCTCCTGCGAGTCTGACAAAAAGAAGGGCTCATTCGAGTACATATTCTTCCAAATACCTCGAGTCGTGGCCTCGGTTGAACTGTCATCATCAAAAGTGTCAGGAATCTGGAACGAGAACGGTGGCTTGGCCTCCAGTGTGGCTCTGTCTCCAAAGGTGTCCTTAACATAGGCAACGTAGCTCCTTGGGGCCAATCGATGACAATGCCACAACCAAGCAACATCTGGTGGTGGGACTAAGTCTTCGTTAGAATGTTTGTGCACAAGGGGAAGCCAAAGATGCTGGTATCGGTACAAGGAACGCAGCGAGTCATATGGTTTCCTCCCTACCGTGGCAATGGTTACACCAAGTTCATGGAGCCTTTCCAAGAATTCCTTGTGCTTTCTCGCATTTTGGGCAAGATCGCATGACAATGACATGATCCACAGCCGGGGGTTCCTTCACCGCAACTTCGATTTTAAATGAGACTTCCTGCATACAAGTTTCATTGTTCCGGTTCGAGCGATCGAGACTTCAGACGTTGATGTGGAATTTGTTGAATCTTGGTTCGATCTGCCTGACTGCTTGATGTAGGGGTTTAGTGAGTGCTGGTACAAGTACGCGATCGATTCGTCTCTTTCGAAGATACACCCAGCACAAACCGAAGGCCTGCCATACAC